>JAVJIF010034703.1:0-67665 GCA_038442645.1 Agave tequilana
CCGCGTTAGGAAAGTCTTGGCGAGGAAAATCACTCGCTGACAAGATTCCTTTGTTGCGCCCGACGAAGGGAAGTTCGGCCCCAATCCAAAAGGAGGGTACCGGCCCTAAGTCTTGCCAACGGAGAAGAACACGGCTCCAATCCAAAAGGAGGGACCGGTCTTGAGTCTTGCCAACGAAAAAGAGCACGGCCCCAATCCAAAAGGAGTGGCCGGCCCTTGAGGAGATGGAGTGATGGTGGTTTGTGGAGGATTTTGATGGTGGTGGTATTTTTTGGAGAAGGTAAAGGAGAAGGTGGAAGCTTTGGAGTTTGTGGTGGTTTCCATGGAGATGAAGGAGGAAGAAGATGAAGGTAAGGAGTTGGAGGAGTTGTAGTGGTGGTTGTTTGTGGTGGAGATGAAGGAGGAGTTGGTGGAGGTTAAGGCTTTGGTGAAGAGAAAGAAGAGAAAATGAGTGAAATGGAGAAGGAAAGGTATTTATAGGATTTGAGTTTGTAAAGTGATGCAAATAAATAAAGGAGAGGGGGTTTTTGCAAAATGGGGAGATGAGGTGACTCTCTTGGCCACTTGGCTTGTTGTGATGATGAGAGAGGAGTGGGGTGTCTTGGAAATGACATTTGGAAGAGAAGGAATTAATGAAGAGAGAGAAAAGAGGATATCATAATGGTGTTGCATACCATATAGGACAAAAGCAATAAAGGAGGAGAATCTTGCATTCCCTTCACTCAAAACGCAGCCCTCACCTGCGTTTGGCCGAATGGGTTAAACGCAGGGATTAAGCCGCGTTAGGGAAAGCCAAAAGCTGCGTTTCAAAGAGGAGAGAGAAAGTCATGATAATGGATGGGATTTGATCTGAAGTGCATTAAATGCGGATGGGGAGGATCTTCACAATAAATGCGGAATCCCAGGTTGGTGAGATCCGCGTTTGAGGAAGAAGAGAGAAAGTGGGAAAAGACAGAGTGGAATATACGGGACAATCTCCTCGGTAACTGGGAAAACACCGGAAAGCCCAAAAATAAAGTAATCCGGAAAGCTTCCCAAAAATCCTTAAAAATCATAAATATTATAAAATGATTTTGGTGAAATCGGTTTTCAAAGATTCAATCTCATTTTCAAGATAAAAATCCATAAATCAACCGTCAATCTCGGTATACACCGGATTGGCCGGATTTTGATAAAGTCTGATAAATCCCAGAAATTGAATTTAGATAGGAAATATGATTTTAAGAAATAATGTCTAAAGGCACTTTTAGAAATTCCAAACCGTTTGTAAATTAAAATTCTGGGAATCGGTCAATGGTACTGGCCGACACCGGTTTTGAAGATTTTCAACATAATTCAGGAAAATTCCAGAAAATCATAGAAAATCTAGAATATTGGAAAACGATGTTTAAAACTGAAATCGGTCAAATCGGATACCAGAATATCCAAATCGAGCAATACTCTAGGATCGGGCCCTCGGTTCAGACTAGGGCTGACTCCGAGTCCACAAACCCAAATCCAAGACAAAACAATCATATAGAGAATTCATAATACAAACGAATACAAGAAGTAAATTGAAAAATACGGTCGAGAATATGAATACGCTTCTAAGTACGTATTCTGGGAGCGGGGTGTTACAGCTAGTCATGCTATTCCCCTCAGCATGATGAGTTGTCGAGGATTTATGTAGGGCTTAAAGGCCAACATTTTCCTCTATCCTTAGCCGTCGAGGGCGTCGGATGTTTGATCAGAGGTGTACTTTTAACTTGATCGGAGGAAGAGTACTATTAAGGATAGTACTTCTTCAAGAATTTGCCATTGATCGGCATCATGAGTGTATCGCCATTTGAAGTTATGAGGCGATATGACCCCATTTGAGTAGACTGACTCTACCACAAATGGTCCTTCCCATTTGGGTTGAAATTTTCCTTTTGTCTCGTGCGTCATGACCATGGGTCTTCGGACGGCTAAGACAAGGTCGCCTTTCTTGAAAGTTCGCATTTAACTTTCTTGTTGAAGGCTCTGGTGATTCGAGCCTGGTAGAGCTCGATTTGCTGTTGGGCTTGCAGACGCTTGTCGTCTAAGGCCTCCAGTTCCTGGAGTCGCTGTCGATGCTTCTCCTCTGTCGTCATCTCCGCTGTCAAGGCGACGCGTAGAGATGGAATTTGGATTTCCAGTGGAAGGACGGCTTCGCATCCGTATACCAAGGAAAATGGCGTGGCTTTAGTTGGGGTTCGCACCGTTGTGCGGTAGGCCCATAAGCATTCACCCAGCTTGTCGTCCCAGTCCCGTTGACTTTTCGAGACAAATTTCTTGAGAAGCTTGCCAATAGTCTTGTTGAAGGCTTCTGCAAGACCGTTAGCAGCAGGATAGTATGCCGTTGAGGACACACTCTGGATTCTGAACTTCGCGTAGAATCTCTGGAAAGCCTGGCTGATGAACTGGGGTCCATTGTCATGGATGATACGCCGAGGCACACCAAAACGGTAAATAACGTGATGTTTCACGAACTTGATCACGTTCGACGACTTGACCTCCTTCAAAGGGATGGCTTCAGCCCATTTGGAGAAGTAATCGGTTATCGCTAGAATGAACCGATGTCCTTTCGATGATGGTGGGCTGATAGGGCCACCACGTCCATCCCCCACATTTCAAACGGCCAGGTAGAGGTCGTAGAGTGGAGGTACCCTGGCGCTTGATGGATGAAATCGCCGTGTATTTGACAGGCGTGACATCTCTTAGCATAAGCGACAGCATCGGCGATCATTTTTGGCCAATAGTAACCCAACCTTTGGAGTCGATGTGCCAATTTTGGGCCAGGTTGATGAGCTCCACAAGTACCATCGTGGGCTTCTTTCAATACTCCTTGGGCTTCTTTTGATGAGAGGCATCGGAGCAGGATCCCGTCATGCGATCGACGATACAATGTTCGCGAAATCGCATTATAGTAGAATTTGGGGGCTTTCCTTCGGATGGCAGCCGCCTCTTTGGCGTCCTCAGGCAGGATGCCGTATAAGACAAAATCAATGTAGGGAATCGCCAGTCTCTAGGCTCTAGACCGGTTGACACTTCAAGTGTTTCCTTGTCGTGATGATCTCCCGTTGACCCTGGGCAGTCTCCGAGTGAAATTTTTGGACAGTATAGGTCATGGCTATAGACGAATACTTTCTCCATTGCTCCAGCTGGAAGGGCTAAGGAGGCAGCAAGGGATGCAAGTGCATCTGCATGCGCATTTTGCCTGCGCGGTACATGGTCGATGTAGAAGTTTGAAAACTCTCGGCCATGTGGATTGTCGCATTGTAATAGGGTACTAGATCTTCATGTCTGACCTCATACTCTCCGCGAACTTGGCTGACGATGAGTTTAGAATCACCGTACGCCTCGAGATTTTTAACGCCAATCTCATCGGCGAATTGCATCCCAATCAAAAGAGCGTTGTATTCCGCCACATTGTTGGAGCAGGGCTCGGTTAACGAGATAGCTCAGGGAATCACATAATTTTGTGGGGAGAGAGTGAGACGAGTACTACCCCCACCCCGCTACTGAGTGTCCCTTTGGGCTTGTTCTTGATGCTCCATCGAAGAAAAGTTGCCACACTTGCCCTTCGAACAACGTCTGAGTCAGGCAGACTTCGGCGACCTCGTCTGGGAGATCCTCATAGAGTTTGGCTGCCCTTGGATCTGGGTGTCAGCTAGGAAGTCCGCCACCGCTTGTCCTTTAATGGCTTTCTGCGGCAGAAAGTGCATATCATACTGGGATAGCAATATAGCCCATTTTGCCAGCCGGCCATTCAACGAGGAAGGCTTTGTCATGAGTAACCTCAGAGGGTTGACTTTTGATATGACATTTATAGTTTGGCCTACTGGATAGTGTCGCATTTTCTGAATAGCGAACACCAGCGCCAAACATTCCTTCTCGATCGGGTTGTACCGATGTTCGGCTCCGATCATTGTTCTACTTAGGTAGTAGATTGCTTGTTCTCGTCCTTGATCATCATTCTGAGCTAGTAAAGCTCCAGGGAATGATCCATTGCTCGAACGTATACAAGAAAGGCTTTCCGGACACCGGAGCTGCAAGAACTGGTGGTTGGGTGAGGTAGTGTTTGATCTCCTCAAATGCTTTTTGACAAGCGTCGTCCCAAATGAATGAAACACCCTTTTTCATCAGCTTGGCGAAGGGTTGGCATCTCCCGGAAAGGTTTGATATGAACCTGCGGATGTACGCCAATCGTCCTTGTAATCCCCTGAGCTCCTTGAGGCTTCTGGGGGGTTGCATCTCTTGGATAGCACGGACTTTCTCCGGATCCAAATGGATTCCTGTGGAAGTCACAACAAATCCTAGGAATTTGCCACTGGCTACCCCAGGAAGGACTTGGTGGGGTTCATCTTCAATTGATGAGCCCGCATGATGTCGAAGACCACCTTCAGGTCTGCTATATGATCACCTTTAGTGCGGCTTTTCACTGCAATGTCATCGACATAACATTCCACCGTTTTGCGTATCTGCTGATGGAAAATGGTGTTCATGGCCCTTTGGTATGTTGCCCCTGCATTCTTCAGTCCGAAGGGCATGACGGTGTAGCAAACACCCCTAGAGGTGTCCTGAAGGAGGTGTGCTTTTCGTCATCGGGATACATCTTGATTTGATTGTATCCTGAGAACCCGTCCATAAAGGACATTCGCTCGAATCCACAAGTATTGTCAATCATGACATCCGTGATTGGCAATGGAATTCGTCTTTGGGGCAGGCCTCGTTTAGATCACGGAAGTCGATGCAGATCCGGATCTTCCCATTCTTCTTGGTGACGGGGACGATGTTGGCTACCCAGTCGGGATGCTGTTCCTCCCTGATGAAGCCAGAATCAATAAGCTTTCTGACTTCTGATTGAATTGCCTCCAATATCTCTGGACGGAACCGTCGCTGCTGTTGTTTAACAGGCTTCATGTCCGGATTGATGTTGAGGCGATGCATAGCCACTTGAGGATCAAGTCCAGGCATGTCCTCATAATTCCAGGCGAAGACGTCTATATACTCTTGGACAAGAGATATTAGATCCTCCTTTTCCGAAGGTGACAAGCCGTCACTTATGAAAATGGGCTTGGGATTGGCCTCATCTCCTAGGTTGATTTGAACAACCTTATCTTCTGTGGGTGGCTCACGCTGTTCAAAGCGGATATCCCAAAGAGCATTCAAATGTTTGATCCAAGGATCTGTATCAGGTTGGATCATTTCTTCATCTTCATCTTCCAGATGGCCTGTTGAAACCATGTTTACTAAAAGCCCTTTGAAGATGTTGCCGACACTGACATCTGACTCCCACGATGACGTGTCTGAAGAGCAATCGTGACCTGACGACTCTCGAGAATCAGAGGCTGATGGGACTGGAGTTGATACATAGCCCAACCCCCGGCGCGTCTGATGATAATAATCAGGTGCTTTCCCTTTCGGCACAAAGGACCGGAGCAGCGTTCTCCTTCCTTTACCGAAGTTTAATCCGGGCCTGTTGGTTAGGTCATATCCCATGCGTTTCATCATTCTGAGCGCTTTCGGTTCATAATGATTGAACTGAGGGGATTCATCCTCGCCTTCCGATTCTTCGTGAGGCATCGGTTCAGACGAGATTCGCCCAAAAAGTATTGGTCTTTGGCCTTTTCGTCTGGCTGGAACCATAAATATAGATTCTTGCGCATTACCATTATCTTGGTATGTCCCGAAAGATGATTTCATCGGTACATGCAAAGATGTCAAAGCATCCATTGCCGACCAGAGGTCATCGTCCACGTCGGTAGTAGTATCCGACGGTATTGAATCGGAAAACATACACAGGAAAATACGCAAAATCTAAATCTTCATTAATGTACCAACCACCCGCATCGTCAGTGGTGTTGTCAATATCGAGCTTATTAGTGCTCTTTACAAGGGGTTCCAACTCCCACAGGCACTCTTCGTTCTCAGGCTCAATGTCAGCCTCATTACCAGAGTCTAGCTCCTCTGGTTGCGGGGTTTCATTAGTCTCCTCAGGATCCTGATATAGGAGGGAGTCCGTGAAATAATTTTCAACCCTTTTAAACGGATGCCTTTCGGCAATCAACGTTTGAACTTGTCCACTCTCGTCAATGTATTTCATGACTTGGTGGAGAGTGGAGGGAACGATGGAATTACGGTGAATCCATGGTCGTCCCAGCAACAGGTTGTAGGAAGTGTCAGCGTCAATGACGTAGCATGTCACTTCCGACTTGAGGCTTCCGATCTGACATTTGAGCTTGATCTTCCCCATCGGACGGGAGCTATTGGCATTAAACCCGTAAATAGTTGTCTGGGTAGGGCTCAGACGATGGGTAGGAATGCCCAGAAATTGCATGACTCGGCGAGGTATGATACTCAGCGCGGATCCTGGGTCTACCTGGATGCGATTTACCTCGGACGACCCGATATATCCTGTGAAGTATAGGGGTCGGTCATGCTTCCCTTTAACCTGCATGTCATCTGTTGTGAAGGTGATGCAGGGAGCATTTGGGGAGGCGTGGAGGCAATCCTCTACATCTTCTCCCTTGGCACGCGGGTCATGAAGACCTCAGCATTTGCCAAAGCTTCTTGTAGAGCCTCTCTGGTTGACTTTGATAGCCTCAGGAGTTCATACAAGGTGATGCGTGCCGGGATGTTGGCTAGTTGAGCCAAGACATCGAAGCGGTAAGGTGTCGAAGAAGATCCTTCCGCTGCACCTTTTGAAAGAACCCGAGAAAACCGGGTTTCTTTCTGTTTCTCCACAGGTGGTTTTGTGGAGGGCTTGGCTGGTTCTACGGCTAGTTGCGGAGAAGCCGCTGCCGTCTCGCCGTACTGCTTCAAGTATGCCTGTCCTGAACGGGTCCCCGCCGTCGATTGGCTGGGTTCTGCGGCCAGGACTATTGTTTCCTCTTCTGAGTCAGTCAACGAGGGAACATCAGTATCCGCTTCTCGAGAGGAAGCGCAGATCACATGGCACGATGAAGCTTTTGCCTTACCTTTGGACTTTCTGTTGGTCACAGTAGTCCATTGTTGTTCATCGACGAGGTCAGGGTGGACCCACATGGTTTCCCCCTGAGTGTGTAGGGACGGGTACCAAGCCCTTCTCCTGCTGCGGTGAGGGTCGGTGTTGACCACTCTTAATTCTCCTCTTGGGATAGGAGCTACCCCCGCAGGCGTTGGAGGTTGCCTCCCGAACTGGAGGACTGACGTCACATTGGCCGTCACCTTCTTCTGCTCTGGTCGGAGTTTTAGCACCTCCGCGTCAATCAGAGCCTGAAGGATGTCCTTGAAGACGTAGCAGCTTTTGGTGGGATGTCCCAACATCCTGTTGTACATGCAGTAGTTGGGATTGTCGGTCTTGCCGACTTCGTCTGGGCGCCTAATTTCAGGGAGCTTCAGTCGGTTGCTCTTGTTGAGTAACTTGAAGAGCGAATCGACATGTTCCTCCTTGAAGGAATACTGCTTGTTGGCGCGGGGCTGGCTTGAAGAGCCACTCGTTTTGCCTGGTTGGGGCTTGGCGGGAGATTTGGTCTCCGTTGCCAAATTATCCTTCCGCTTCGTCTGGAGGGAGGTTGTCTGGCGCTCGCCTAGTTGACCTTTCCGGCCTAGGCTTGCCTTCTTCTGCCCTGACGCGGGCAACAATCTCCTCAGCCTGTTCACCTTGCTGGACTAATTGTTTCCAGGTGCGGCTTTCAGCAACTCCTATTTGAGCAAGGAGTGAGGTCTGGAGATTATGACGACATGTTTCCACCAGGGTGGCCTGGGTCATGCCGCTTGGACATCGGAGTGCCACGTTCCGAAATCTTTCTACGAAAGACTTGACGGACTCTCCCTTTCGCTGTTTGGTTGCTAAAAGGGTGAGCATTGTCACTTCCGAATCATCTTCGAAGAAGCGTGTCAGAAACAGCTTCTCCAAGTCGCTCCAGTTCTTGATTGAACCTTCTGGGAGCTTCATGAACCATTCAAAGGCCAACCCTTTCAGGGTGCTTATGAACAGTCGCGCCAGTATAGCGTCGTTATCTACTACATTCCCGGTCTGGGATTTGAAGTAGTAGATGTGCTGGTTGGGTGACCCCTTCCCGTCAAATGCTTGGAGAGTTGGAGCCTTGAACTTAGGAGGGTACGGGACTAAGTCCCACTCGGCCGGATAGGCCGGACTACTCCAGCCTCTTGGAGATCTTTACGACTGGCAAGGGCATTGAGTCGTTGCTCTAGCAGGCTCATTCTTTTAGTATGAGCCTTTTCCGGGTCTGGGTCGCTTCTTGCCTGCGACGAGGGCTTGGACACATCCGAGGTAGATCGTCGTGTCTCGTCGGAAGGTTCGGAGGGTGGGCTTCCTCCCTTTCTACCTTTCCCCTTCGGCCTTCTAGGAGGAGATCTCGCTCTTTCTTCAAGCAATTTCTCAAGCATATGCTTGAGAGAGTCAATGGATCTCTGTTGAGAGGCGATTATATCCATCTGGCGCTTCTGCGTCTGTTCTAAACGCCTGGCCGTCTCCTCAGGAGTGTCTGCCATGTAGGCGGAAGCCTCCTTCTCGACGGAAGAGTTTGAAGCCTGCGACTCCACTACAACGGAGTGAGAATCACCCATTCTAATGCCGCGGGCTAAGGCATTATAGTCAATTGGGGGAATGGCCCCCGTCCGGGTGCGAGTGTGTTGATACACCCCCTCCGGCTCAGAGTCTGATTCCTCTGAGTTGACCATTGGTTGTTTTCCCTTGCTTCTGCTAGTCATGTTTGCAGTAAGCTCCGGGTATTCAACATCTGAGAAGGTTCTCCTTCTGTGGGAGCGTCTTTTTTGGCTGACGGGGGAATCAGGGTCAGCTGTCTGATTAAGGACTGCTGGTGCACGCCTGATCCATAATGGCATCCAGAGAGCATATGGATGAGCTGTTGACAGCAGCATGACGAAGTGGCTTGATTGGCACTTCTTTTCCTTGTCAAATAATCCCTCAAATCCGTGGGAGGGGGATTAAGGAGACTGGTCTCGCAACGTCGAAGACGGGGGACAGTCATGTGCTGTTCAGCCTGGACGCAGACTTCAGGGACGCGGCTCTCATAACGCGGCTGTATGACGCGCGCGCGAGTCTCGCGTTGCTGCCTGATGCGTTTGGGCAGAGTTGCTTGAGAGAGAGTGGGCTGCTGGGCCCCACGCCTATGAGTGCGTACTTCCTGCGTTTGGAAAGACGCGGAGGTTTCGCCCTGGCGTTTGATGAGTTGGTCCTCAGAGGACTCAACTTGAGGAGTATCGCGTTTGGGTCGCCAAACGCGGATCTCACGCACTGGACGAGGTGCGGGCAAGGCATCAGATTGTACGCCGCGTCCACCCCGGTCAGACAACCAACGGTTCTGACTTGGAGTTGACGCGCGCGTCTCCTCTGTCGACGCTCAGCATTCCGGTTGCGTCGTGGAGGAGGGGAGAGAAACCAACAACCTCCTGGTTTACAGAACCAGGAGTGTTCACCACGCGGGCCTCCTGAGAGACGTTGACGCGGGTATTCTGAGCGACGCAGTTGATCGCAGCAGCAGTGGTGCCTGGGACCACGCGGGCCTTCTGAGAGGCGTTGGCGCGTGTGTTCTGTGCGACGCGGTTGATCGCAACAGCAGTGCCTGAGGTCACGCGGGCCTTTTGGGAGGCGTTGGCGCGTGAACTTGTCTTGGCACAGTGGGCATCGGCACCCGGCAGAGCCTCAGATTGGGCTTCGGGTAGCTTTTCAGTTGAGACCCTGCGGCAGACGCGGGTCTTGGGCTCTTGGAGCCAGAAGAGAGGAACTCTTCATACTTCGCCTGGTCGAACTCGACAACGAGCGTTTCGACCATCTTCCCTTACGGAGAACATCATCCTGCGCCACAGCTTGTTCATCAGTGACAAACAGAGTCCCCAGCGGAGTCGCCATCTCTTGGCGGTGCCCGGAAGGGGATTTTAGGTGAGGAGAATCGGGGTGTAAAATATTTCCTTGAATCAGTTGAAACAATTACAACCAGACTTTCCTTTCTTTCCGGTTACAAGGGAGGGAGGATATTGAATCTTGAATCCCCCTTTGTTTAATGCTGGGTTCTTCGTGTGGCGGTGGAGAGTGAATCTTGTTCTCCGTTGACCGGATGACTGTTTGGACCGTCGGGGATCTTCTCTTCGGTCGGTAGAGAGAGTAACTCGGCTCTGTCTACCAAAACTCTAGAAGAGGAGCTAGGCAAAGAGCAGCTAGTACACAGTAAGCTTGCTGAAGAGTCTTCTCTCCTTCTCTGTTGGTGATGCCTTCGTCCGGTGATTGTGCGTGTATCTCTCTATGCGTGTGCCCCTGTGTTGATGCCAACAGGGCTATTTATAGAGGTCCCTGGGGATGAACGTGCCCCCCCTGAAAACGCTCCACAATGAGGGGCCACTTCCCGCTACATGTGCGGTGACTGGCCCCTTATTTCGGGTAGTTGCAACTGAGACGCGGGTGTCGAGCCAACGCGTCCTGATGCCGAGACGCGGGCGTTGAGCCAACGCGTCCTGATGTCGAGACGCGGGCGTTGAGCCAACGCGTCCTGATGCCGAGACGCGGGCGTTGAGCCAACGCGTCCTGATACCGAGACGCGGGCGTTGAGCCAACGCGTCCTGATGCCGAGACGCGGGCGTTGAGCCAACGCGTCCTGATGCTGAGACGCGGGCGTTGAGCCAACGCGTCCTGATGCTGAGACGTGGGTATCGAGTGATCGGGTGAAACCAAGGTACGTGAAGTCTTTGCACAAGATTTAGGTATTTAAGGAGATGGTTCAATGTTTAGAGTTCACCTTTGGATCTTGTTTACTTCAAATATGTAATTGATATACCTTGTTCCAATCTTCCGCTATAGCATAAAGCTATACCGAGTCGAACCACAAGGAGAGCTAGCGTAGAAGCGTTACGATACACGTGAGAAAAGGAAACGAGAATTCTTCTCTTGCTTAAAAGAATGAATAAAATACAAAGAAATGAATGAAAGAGTGTATGGGATATGTTCATGGTGTAAGTGAAAACAAATCAAGAAGAGTTTGTTGTATTCACACTAAAGAAAAGAAAACTCTAGAAAAGATTGATTGAAATAAAACCATGACTAGCTAACCTTAACTACCTTGCTAAAGACTTACTAAACTCCGTGATAGTGATGCGTGCCTCATGTTGATTCATCGGCATGAATACGTCTTGCTTGTGGTCTAATTACTTTCTCACTTGGATGATGGGGATTCATTCTTGGACTTGTCTTGTAGCCTCCATAGATGGTCATAGGCCTACAAATAGACTTTCACTAATGGAATCAAAAGAGTTACACTCAAGTGATGCAAATGAAGAACATACAACATTCACTAATGGAAGTAGTGAAGTTATACATCAAATAGCATATTGGTGCTTCCATCTCCATGTTCCATCAAGGCTCTAGTTCGAAGACTAGGCTCCAAGTGAGGCACACATGAATCATATGGAGAATTACAACAAGATCTTGCCAAGAAATGAAAAGAAACCTCGGAGAAGAGAAAACCATACAAATTGCAAGATGAAGTAAAGCAATCACCCATGAGTTAGAAGTTAGCAAGGTAGTAGTTAGCTAGTTCATGGAGAAAGAATTAGCTACACACCATTACAAAAGAAAAGCTAAACATGAATAAATTGCTAGAAAGTAAACAAAGCAAGTAAGAAAGAAAACAAACTAGAATCAAGCTCAAGTAGAGTAGATGAGAATGGATCAATCCTTGTATAGCTCCAAGTTGTCACTCCTTGTTGATACAAGCTCTCTCTCTCATACAACTCTCTCTTGCAATGAAATCTAGGGAGAAGAAGATCATAGAGAGCTAAAAACCCTAAACAAAAACTATCAAAATACAAAACTATGAACTAAACTCTCTCTCTTCTCTGATCAGTCCCAGCTCGCAGGTGAAGGTCCAGTATTTATAGCAGAAATGAGAAGCTTCGAGATCAAAGTTTGTTGCCACAAAATCCGGGGCTCAACGGCCCTGGGATTGCCGCGCCCTGCCGCGGGATTGCCGCCAGATCTGGGCCGTTGGCTCGGATCTTTCTGGTGAGATCTGGTAGTTAAGTTGTTGGCCACGTGGACTGGTTGGATTCTCCACTTGGCGCGCGGATCTCTCTAGATTGATTTGGATTTGGCTTTATCTTTAATCTTTTAATTAATCACCTTAATTATTGCTAATTAAGGTAATTAATTGGCTAACTCTCCTTTAAGTATGTACCTGCAAATATGTAGAGAAGAGGAGTAAAAATCACTTATTTATTTGTAATATGCATGGGGATTATGATGTAAAATATGCAATATTAGATACTAATCACACCCCTACACTTATTCTTTTGCTCGTCCCGAGCAAAACAAAGAAAAGAAAAGAAAATCTAAGCTACAAATTTTATTGCACCACTTTCGCAGGTGACGCGATTGCACTGAGCATGTGCAACAAGCCGTTGAACCTCTAGGTTACCCTAGAGAAGGAGTGTTGTCTCCTGAGGGTTTTCAGCGGATTACACCCACAAAATCCATAAAGAAAGAAGACAAATGTTAGTATTTTGAAAACGCATTTTGAATAAGAGACATGTTTACAAACTATTTTTGCAAAAATATAAGTGATCCTAGGTCAAAAGTCCACCTATAATTATTCTTCCTTAAACTTAGTATTCATGCAAGATCTTGTTTTTAATTAAGGTAAGAATTCAAAGTTGGATTGAATATTTTATCTTTCATAAAACCTAGATAATATGCACACCGTGCACAGTGGAGATTTCTGGGATTTCAACTCCAACCATCAAGCCATTTATTATATATATATATATATATATTCTTTTTTTTTTTCTTTTTCTTCCCTTAGTTTTATTAGGCTTTCTAATTCACCCATGTAGCGAGCCTATAACCGATGACTCCCAAACCAGATGGTCTTAGGGCACCAGATGAGGAAACATCCCTCGGGTTTAAGGACTCGAGTGAAAAAGGCCACAAAACTAAGAGGGATTATTCTTAATCACCGTTAGGCGTGAATAATCATGCTTCTTGAGGCACAATTACCCAGCTTAATAAGTGAGATCACTGTTAGGCGTGAGTCATCATGCTTCTTGAGGCACAATTTCCAGCTTAATAAGTGATCTTTTATTTATATATATTTTTTCTTTTTTTTTTTCTTATTTATTTATATGGCATTTTTGGTTTTTTTGTTTCCATCCCATGAAATGTGTAAGTGTAAAGTGCATATTTATCTAAGGCAAAAATTCAAGATAAAAATATCTCACCAATTTTACTTACTTAGCCTATAATTTTCAAACAAGATCTATTACTTCAACTAGGTTTAAGATGTCATAATTAAGGCTTTCTTAATCTCTAAGATACATCTTAATTTTCTTAAAAATAGAACAAAACATTATCTCTTATTTCAAAAAGTTTTTATTTTTATATTTTTTTTTATTTTTATTTAAAAGAAGTGTAAAATAAAGAAAATCTAAAAACTCTAAAAGAAGTGTAAAAGAAAGAAATTCTAAAAACTCTAAGTTAGTAAACCCTCCCCCACACTTATTTCATGCATTGTCCTCAATGCATTATGATATATGTATGCATGAAACAAAATGGAAGGGGAAGGAATTATTTACAAGGAATATACAAGTGTAACTCTCACCTGGGCTTTTGGTCGCTTCCCTCTGGCCCGTTTCCCATCGTTCCAATGTGTTCTCTTTCTTGAGCTCCATTGGGAAACGGTCTGAATTATTCTAACCCTAGGTGTTTCCAGTTTCAATTGGTTGTTATTTTCATTCATACTCATTCCACCACATCGTTCACAAACAAAGTCCTTATCACCACTCTCACTCAGAATCTCATCACTTCCAATTTTAAGAAATTTTAACTCTTCTCCATATAATTCTTCAAAGCTCAAGTCAACATCAAGAAGTGGACAATCAGCTAACTTACCCCGAGTTGACTCATCTAAACACATGATCTCATCAGCAAACAAGTCTTCAAAAGATATATCAATTGGAGGTTCTTGAAGAGAATCACAGAATTGTGACTCATCTTTGAATCCTCACAATTGTCCTCAATAAAGCTAACCTCAAATGTTTGATTTTTTGTTTTGTGAGGCTGTGTGTGGAAGACATTGAGTTCATGTGTCATGTTACCAAAGGTCAACCTCATTGATCCATTCCGGCAATTAATGATTGCATTTGCAGTAGCCAGGAATGGTCGTCCCAGAATGACAGGAATTTGTGCCCTTTGATTGGAATTTGACACTGGTTTTGTTTCAAGGACAACAAAGTCAACAGGATAAAAGAATTCTCCAACTTTGACAAGGACATCTTGAATTACCCCCTTGGGTTTAGTAACAGAGCGGTCAGCCAATTGGATGGTCATTTGGGTCGGGAGGAAATCACCTAACCCCAATTGTTGGTACACAGAGAAAGGTAGGAGATTAATGCTGGCTCCCAAATCAAGAAGTGCCCTATTTATTGTAGTCTGTCCTATGATGCATGAAATGGTGGGGCTCCCTGGGTCTTTGTACTTAACAGGAATTGGACCAGTGAGCAACTCATTAATGGATGATGCAAGGAAGACTTTTTTAGGGACTTGGGTCTTCCTCTTCTTGGTGCACATTTCCTTCAAAATTTGGCATATGATGGCACTTGTTGAATGGCATCAAGGAGAGGGACATTGATTTGGACCTTATTGAATGTTTCTTTTATTTTCTCCATGTGAGCATTTGACTTGTTATTTAGAAGCCTATTTGGATATGGTACTCTAGGCTTATAAGGTTGCTCATCTACCTTTTCTTTCCCCTTGGCTTGAGATGTGGATGGCTCTGCACTAGAGGATGGTTTGTCAAAAGTTGGTTGTATTGGGACATGAGGTGTTGGCTTTGGTACTGGATGAGATTGTGGACTAGAAACCTTATTGTCAACTTGTTTACCAGATCTTAGGGTATGAATGGCATGACAGTGACTGGGTCCTGACTCTTCAACTTTGGGATTTAGCAATGGCTGATTTGGGAACAAATTTCTTTGATTCTCAGCCAATTGCCCAATTTGGACCTTCATTTCATTCAACTCCTGCTGCTGTTTTTGTTAAGGTTTCTATCATTTGTTTCAACTCAGATATTTCGGAATTATGCTGGGGTGGATGTTGAAAATATGGAGATTGGAATTGTGATTGGTCATATGGTGGTGGCATATGATAAGACTGATATGACTGTGGTGGACTTTGAGATGGATGAACATACAGTGAATTCTGATCGAAACTGGATGGATGAAACTGAGCATTGTACAGATGTGGAAGTGGTGGCATATGATGCTCAGGACCAGACTGACTCCATGAAAAATTTGGATGGTTCTGCCATCCTGAATTGTAAGTGTTGGAGTATGGATGATGATTGGGTCTGGTCAATACTGCATTCATGTTCTCCTGATATGAGTGGAGCTGAGATAATGGACACTCCTCCAAGACATGGCTAAGGTCATGACAGTTGGTGCAACCCGGTTTAATCAGAGGCAATGGGTTGACCTGGTTGACCACAGAATTCCCTTTTGACTCAAGCAGTTCTATCCTCTTTATTAATTGTGTGATCTTGGTTTCTGCAGCTAGAGAGGATTCTTTGGAGTGTGTACCAGTTCTGGAAGTGGTGGAAGTGGATTTGTCAGGACAAGACTCCCACTGAATGGTTTTTTCAGCTAGGGTTTCAAAGAGATCCCACCCCTGATGTTCATCTTTTTTCAAAAATTCCCCCTGGCACATGGATTCTAAAAGGGTTTTCGTTTGGTAATCTAATCCATCATAGATAATCTGGCATAGACGCCATTTCTCTATGCCGTGATGGGGACACAGGGCAAGAAGGTCTTTGAAACGCTCAAGATACTTCCAGAAAGGTTCATTTATTTCCTGCTTGAATTGCATTATGTTCTTTCTCATGAGGGCTGTTTTGTGGATAGGATAAAATTTCTTAAGAAAGACTTTAACAAAATCCTCCCATAAAGATATGGAACTGACAGGAAGATTATAAAGCCATTTCTTAGCTAAATCCTTAAGTGCAAACGGTATGAACCGTAACCTAACAGCATCCTCAGACAGTTGGGAAATTCTCATCATTTGGCATACCTCTTCAAACTCACGAATAAAGAGGTACGCGTCCTCAGACTCTAAACCATGGAAGTGGGGAAGTGTACTAATGAATTGTGGTTTCAGCTCGAAGTGATTTCCATTTGGCTCGGGGAGAAGAATGCATGAAGGAATGGAGGTGCGAATCGGATAAAATCGATCCTGAAGTGAGACGTTGTTGGTCATGATGTGAAGTGGATGTGTAAGTGCAAGTGTAGAATTAGGATCACAAAACCACTATCGTATATACAATCACAAACAACGTGCACCGATCACACCAGCGAAAAAGAAAAAAACAAACAACAAAAGAAAAAATCAATCCAAGCTTGTCTAGAGTTTCTGGTCCTAGATGACTCCTAAATAGACTGTCCACAGGAGGTTTGGTGTAAACTCTGACTATAAGCAAATCAGCCAGGGAAGGGTAAGGTTGGTGGGAGGTTTTCCGTCCGGAGACGTTCCTTAATTAAGTAACCAATAACCTTCGGGCTTTCGGCCCTCAACCCCTTTCCTAGACACTGATTTTACAGAAGTCAGTTTCCAACACTTTTCCCCCTTAGGAAAATCTCCTAATGAGTCCGAGATGTCCCTAGGGCCAACGTCTATCAAATTTTATTTACAAGCTTGGGATTGTGAGTGCTGGGATAGTGGTTTGCGGGCTAAGGAAAGGGTAATGACCTCCCCACCTTATCTTATTTACAGGTATTGCCCTTAAAATTGATTGTGCAAGTGTACAAGAAATGTAGCTAGGAGACACTCAAAGCATGAAAATCAAGCAAGGAGTTTGTCCTAGTCTAAATGCAATGCGACACGTACCTTGCTTCCCGCACTCTTCAACAGTAAATGTAAAGTAATTGAAAGACACGTGCCTATAATGTAAGATGTCTAAACAATTTTTATCAATTTACACCAAATCTTTTACTGTTGATTAGCAAATATTAGGTGAAGAATACAAGATTTCAGATATATGAGCAGCAGTATTTTGCAGAGATCAAAGCCCTGCAGAAAACAGATTAGTAGTGAACTCCAAAGTGCCGCGTTTCCACGGCAAAATGCCGCGGCTACGCGGCAATTTGGAGGGATCCTGGGCTCTGCTTTCGAGAGCAGAAGCCCAGGTCCACTTATATGATTCTGCACTGCAAGGTTTTCTGTATCTTCAACCTGTACCTGCAACAGAGAAGAAGTATCGTTTAGTTTCTCACTTTTAAAAATACCGTCGCTCTCCCCGGCAACGGCGCCAAAAATTTGATCGGGTGAAACCAAGGTACGTGAAGTCTTTGCACAAGATTTAGGTATTTAAAGAGATGGTTCAATGTTTAGAGTTCACCTTTGGATCTTGTTTACTTCAAATATGTAATTGATATACCTTGTTCCAATCTTCCGCTATAGCATAAAGCTATACCGAGTCGAACCACAAGGAGAGCTAGCGTAGAAGCGTTACGATACACGTGAGAAAAGGAAACGAGAATTCTTCTCTTGCTTAAAAGAATGAATAAAATACAAAGAAATGAATGAAAGAGTGTATGGATATGTTCATGGTGGTAAGTGAAAACAAATCAAGAAGAGGTTTGTTGTATTCACACTAAAAGAAAAGAAAACTCTAGAAAAGATTGATTGAAATAAAACCATGACTAGCTAACCTTAACTACCTTGCTAAAGACTTACTAAACTCCGTGATAGTGATGCGTGCCTCATGTTGATTCATCGGCATGAATACGTCTTGCTTGTGGTCTAATTACTTTCTCACTTGGATGATGGGGATTCATTCTTGGACTTGTCTTGTAGCCTCCATAGATGGTCATAGGCCTACAAATAGACTTTCACTAATGGAATCAAAAGAGTTACACTCAAGTGATGCAAATGAAGAACATACAACATTCACTAATGGAAGTAGTGAAGTTATACATCAAATAGCATATTGGTGCTTCCATCTCCATGTTCCATCAAGGCTCTAGTTCGAAGACTAGGCTCCAAGTGAGGCACACATGAATCATATGGAGAATTACAACAAGATCTTGCCAAGAAATGAAAAGAAACCCATCGGAGAAGAGAAAACCATACAAATTGCAAGATGAAGTAAAGCAATCACCCATGAGTTAGAAGTTAGCAAGGTAGTAGTTAGCTAGTTCATGGAGAAAGAATTAGCTACACACCATTACAAAGAAAAGCTAAACATGAATAAATTGCTAGAAAGTAAACAAAGCAAGTAAGGAAAGAAAACAAACTAGAATCAAGCTCAAGTAGAGTAGATGAGAATGGATCAATCCTTGTATAGCTCCAAGTTGTCACTCCTTGTTGATACAAGCTCTCTCTCTCATACAACTCTCTCTTGCAATGAAATCTAGGGAGAAGAAGATCATAGAGAGCTAAAAACCCTAAACAAAAACTATCAAAATACAAAACTATGAACTAAACTCTCTCTTCTCTGATCAGTCCCAGCTCGCAGGTGAAGGTCCAGTATTTATAGCAGAAATGAGAAGCTTCGAGATCAAAGTTTGTTGCCACAAAATCCGGGGCTCAACGGCCCTGGGATTGCCGCGCCCTGCCGCGGGATTGCCGCCAGATCTGGGCCGTTGGCTCGGATCTTTCTGGTGAGATCTGGTAGTTAAGTTGTTGGCCACGTGGACTGGTTGGATTCTCCACTTGGCGCGCGGATCTCTCTAGATTTGATTTGGATTTGGCTTTATCTTTAATCTTTTAATTAATCACCTAATTATTGCTAATTAAGGTAATTAATTGGCTAACTCTCCTTTAAGTATGTACCTGCAAATATGTAGAGAAGAGGAGTAAAAATCACTTATTTATTTGTAATATGCATGGGGATTATGATGTAAAATATGCAATATTGGATACTAATCATCGAGCCAACGCGTCCTGATGCCGAGACGCGGGTATCGAGCCAACGCGTCCTGATGCTGAGACGCGGGTATCGAGCCAACGCGTCCTGATGCTGAGACGCGGGTATCGAGCCAACGCGTCTTGAGCTTGGATTTCTGCTTTTAAAGGCTTGTCTGTTTTTTAGACAGCCTACAGTGTTTTCTAATATACATGTTTTAATCCAAAACCAAGTTTAGAGCTTAATGTCAAAAATATAGATATTTCATCTTAATTGTGTAGTGGATCATATCCATACACACTATGCTTTAATGAATTCAAAATATCTTATTTTTGTATCATGAAGAAGTTTGAAAAACAAGTTTTAGAAAAATACAAGTTTTCAATTGAGCCAATATTTTCATATTACAAAAATAGTCCAATCTTTTATAACATGCCTTGATTTTGTGCAAGCATGTTTGTTTATCAAAGTATATTGGTAAAACTATTTTTGTAGATTTTTAAAGTATTTTATAGGATTTTATTTCAATCAAAAAGACCAAGTTTTAAATTCCTTATCAGATTTCTGTTTCAGGCTTCAGCCAAGTCGACTAGTCGACCTATCAAGTCGACTAGAGCTGAAGTCGGTCGACCGGCTCGGTCGACCGACGTGCACGACGTGCACGCCTTGACCTGGCAGATGGCCGGTCTGCCGACCCAGTCGACCGGAACTGAGAGCAGTGCTCTCTGTTCTTTTGGGTCGACCGGGCGGTCGACCGGAGGCTCCAACGGTCGGATTCTTGACCGTTGGCGGTCGACCGGGCGGCCGACCGACAGGTCTGACAGACCCCAACGGCTAGTTTTTGACAGCCTATAAATTTGGGGGTTTGGTCATTGTTTTTCTCTAAGATTTTAGGAGAGCTTTCAAGCCAGTTTTTCTGATCCTTTCAAAAGGTTTTCTCCACATATTTGAGAGCAAATACTTCCAATCTAAAGGGAAGATTTTATCAAGAGTGTAAAAGTGATTCTTTGAGTTTTCCTCCACCATCTCTTTCCTTATTTTCTCACACAAACACTTGAGCATCCATTGATTATTCATTCTATAGGAGTGTTGTAGTGAGAGTTTTTATTGGTGATCAAAGTGTTTAGATCACCAAGAGTTCATCTTTGTTCTTTGAGGAGGCAGACGGTTGTGTTCGTATTGTTTCGGGTCCTAGTGTGGACTCGGTGGTTTCGAGTTCGGGAGCGAACTCCTTATTTGAGGTGCGGCCTCGGCGAGCCGGTGGGCTTGCGTGTGTACGGGCTAGAGAGTCCGAGAGCTTGTAGGTGTTGCGGCACCGGGTGATCCATTGGGATCGATTATAGTGGAAATCCTTCGTGTATCGAAGGCGGGGATGTAGAGCAAGTGTGCTCGAACCTCGAAACAAATCCCTTGTGTTTGCGATTGCTCACTCTCTCTCTTTGTCTCTTATTTATATTTGCTTGCTATTACTTGTCTTATCTTTACATGCTTGATATATTGTGTGCTCATTGATATACTTGCTTGGGTTTGTTTGCTAACACTTGTATTCAACCAAGAGAGCCAACGCGGCACCTCAACCCATTCAAGGGGAATCTAGAGGAGTTTGTCCAGAGCCCTTCACGGGGAATTCGGTAACACTCTTGTATTATACGTGGTGTTTAGTTTAAATAGTTTGTTTAGGTCATAATAGCTTTTAGCTTCCACATTATCTGGCATTAAGTGACCATTAGATTAGCCATCACCTATTTACCCCCCCTCTAGGTGAACTTTCAGTTGGTATCAGAGCTTGGTACTCTGATTTGGGTCTAACAACCTAGAGTTAAAGATCCTCATTTTAGGCTAATCACAATATTTTTGTAGACACACCATGGACTTCATGTCACCACCCATGTTTGACCTTTTTAACATCCATATATGGAAGGTGAAGATGTCCTTGTACCTCAAAGCCTTAGGTATTCATGTTTATCTTGCCACCACTAATAATGTATATTGTTTAAATGGTAAGAATATTGATGCTAATGCAAAAGCCCTACATGCTTTAAGATCTACCCTAAATGATGATTATTTATCTAGGGTTGCTAATCTTGATTTGGCTTTTGTAGTTTGGATCACCTTGATCTCCCTTGGCGAAAATGATCAATACTATGTGGGGAGCGACTCGGATGTTGGAAGCGACCCTTCCAATGTGTGCTACATGCTCCAAGGGGATAACCCCCTTGAGGTAACTACCGAATCTGAGGATGAGGATGTTAACATGTCATATGAAGAGCTTTCTATATTTTGTCAATTATTGCTTGAAAAATATGACATGATTAAGAAAGATAATAAAAATTTGAAAAAGAAATTTGATTGCATGCATATAGAATAAGATTCATTTAAATCTAAGATTGCATGCTTAGAAAAGGAAAAAATAAAGATTTGAAAGATGAGAATGTTTCCCTCATGTCTAAATTGAATGATCTTTGTGAAGGAAACACAAGTTTGAAAAATAAAATTGATTTGGTGGAAAAACAAAAGGAAGTTGTTTTTCAAGAAAATAAGTCTTTAAAAAGAAAATTTGTGAAAAAGAAAAAGATTTTGTTTCTAAAAGGAAAAAGAAAAATGATTCTTTATCTCATCATGCTTTACATGCCACCACTAATGAGATTAAAGATTTGAAAGATAAAATTAATAATTTGAGTTCAACTTTGAACTCTTGTGCATTCAACCATACTAGATTGGAGTCTATGTTTTCAAAGAAACAAACTCCACATGTTCATGCACATCATACCCATCATGCATATGCTTATGTTGCACGTCATGATCACACTCCTACACATAAGCATCCTAAGGTGTACAAATGTACACATTGTGGCCGCATAGGCAATTAGCAAAATTTTGTTTTGACAAGTTGCATTCTTTAAATTTTGCTAATAAAAATTTTTGGGTTCCTTACAAGACTAACCCAAAGGACCCAAGAAAATATGGGTACCAAAACCCCACCCTATGTTTTTGATGTAGGTGAGGGATCTCTCAAGACGTGAGAGATTTGGTGCCTTGATGGTGGATGCAAATGGATATGATGAACACACTTGTTGATGCATCGCTATCAAGGAGGTTTTGGTGGGACAACCACCATGATTGGAGCTTTGGAGTTGGTAACAATCTCTAAACTCCCATTTTATTTATGTTCATGCTTGTTCATTCATGATATTTTTAGCATGATCATGTTTTGTTTGTTTTATGTGCTTCATGTGGTAAAAACATGCTTAGATGTAGTTTTTATCATAACTTAGATTTATACATGTACAAATAGTGAGCAACAAATTGGCTTATATATGTTTGAACTTCATGCTCATTTGTACCCACTATATGCACATGTATAGCCTAGTTTTGATGATTTCCTCATTTATACATACTTTGCCAAATTTTATGATTTTACTTCATGTATATGTATTTTTAATTCAAATCTAATAAATATACATGTATACCCGTGAGTCTTTTGCCTTCATGCAAATACATTTGATAGATTCTTTTATGTTTGGGATATGTATGTGTATTGTTATTGGATAAATCATACATATACCTAGAAGTGTGTTTTGTTTTAATGAAAAATGAATTTTCATGTTTGTTTGATAAAAATGAATTTTTTTTAAAAAAAATGATACTCACACTTTTTGAGCTTCAATGTCTATTTTCATGAAAATACTATTTACATGACTTTTGAACACTCACACTTTATTCATTTTGTCATGACTTTGTTTCATGTACATCTTTTTATGAGCTTTATAGATCTTGAGTGTCATATTTGTGTATTTGGTATGATTCATGAAAAACATATGATTTATTGTATTTTGAAGGATCTTTAACTAGTTTTTCAAAAATTATTTTAACTAGTTAATTATTCTTCATTTGGTAGTGATTTTCAATGCTAAAATATTTTCAAATCTATTTTTGAAAACTCTACCCTTTATGGGCGGATGGATGGGAGATCATGTTCATGTATGCTTCATGTGAAAAACATTTTAATCTTGAACTTGGTTGGGAGGTATAGGTTATGAGTCATATACATGATTTACATTGTTATTTTCAATTGGTATCATTGAATCGTTTCAATTGGTATCAATATGAACTTCTTTTGTATATACTCATATTTTGTTTCTTATATATGTATGTATCAATTTCATTTGGTATACTCATTTTTCACACATATATATGAGTTATTTGTGCTTGAGTTAAAATTTTTACATGTTTAAAGCACAAAGTTGTTTATGTTAAGAAAATAAAATTTTTAAGAAAAATTCTCAAGATTTGTTTTATTGAGAAAATTCAAAATTTTGTTTTATAAGAAAAATATCAAAATTTATTGATTTGTATTGCCTATATGCAAGGAGAGCTTAACATCTCTTCTACATATAGATTCATGTTGAGTGTATTGTGTATTGAAGAGCTTGACAATCTCTTCTTTATGTGGTACACGTGTGTAGGGGGAACTTCACATCTCCTCTTATGCATTACATATTATACGTTATGTGAATTAGGGCTTGTCATCCCTCTTTCATGTAATGTATATGTGTAGGGAAGTTACTTAACCGTCTTCCTCTTCATGAATGTATATCGCATATAACCTTTTATTAATATGTTTGATTTGACCCCTTATTGATCTCTTTGTTTATGACAAAAAGGGGGAGAAAAATTTGATGATTTTGTTTTTACTTTAACCCCTTTGTTGATGATTGACAAAAAGGGAGAGAAGTATTTGAGATATATGCATGCTTTTGGTAAAAGAATTTATGTTTATGCATATATGTTTTGTTTTGCAAATAGGAGAAAAAGATTTTGTGATTTTGTTTTATGCTTGATTAGAATGTTTACTCCTACATTTGCATACATGTTTATGTGCCTCATTGCATATTTATTTTGTTTATTTGAGATGCATGAGTTAAGGGGGAGCTTCTTTGAAGCCTTACTTTAATCCATGCATATATAACTTCATGAGTTTTGTCATCATCAAAAAGGGGGAGATTGTTGGCCCAAAGGCCCATCACTCTAGTTTTGATGATGATCAACTCATGTAGTTATGTTTACTAATGATCTTGTGTTTAATTAGTGACAGATTTGTTATCAAGATCTTAGTAGGTGTGGAGCTTCAACAAAGGGTTTAAAGTCAAATTTTGGAGCTTGCACCAGTTGATTCACGAGCCTATGCATCAAGACCACATCAAGTACTCAAGAGGAGTCGAGCTCGTTGGATTGCTTTTGGACCAAGTCAAGATAATGAGAAGACTTTAAGGGAAGACTTCAAGATGAAGACTTGTGTCTAGGTTTGTTTTTAGAAGATTTGTTTTTGGATAAAATGTAAAGGATAGAGTAGTTGGTGGATTGCTCAAGTATATATCACACACACACACTCTTTATTTAGTTGTCTTTTCATAAAAGAATTTTCAGTTTAGAAAAGACTTTCATTTTGGAAAAATACATTTTGGTTTTTGATGTTTTCTAATATACATGTTCTAATCCAAAACCAAGTTTAGAGCTTAATGTCAAAAACATAGATATTTCATCTTAATTGTGTAGTGGATCATATCCATACACACTATGCTTTAATGAATTCAAAAAATATCTTGTTTTTGTATCATGAAGAAGTTTGGAAAACAAGTTTTAGAAAAATACAAGTTTTCAATTGAGCCAATATTTCCATATTACAAAAATAGTCCAATCTTTTATAACATGCCTTGATTTTGTGCAAGCATGTTTGTTTATCAAAGTATATTGGTAAAACTATTTTTGTAGATTTTTAAAGTATTTTATGGGATTTTATTTCAATCAAAAAGATCAAGTTTTAAATCCCTTATCAGATTTCTGTTTCAGGCTTCAGCCAAGTCGACTAGTCGACCTATCAAGTCGACTAGAGCTGAAGTCGGTCGACCGGCTCGGTCGACCGACGTGCACGATGTGCACGCCTTGACCTGGTAGATAGCCGGTCTGCCGACCCAGTCGACCGGAACTGAGAGCAGTGCTCTCTGTTCTTTTGGGTCGACCGGGCGGTCGACCGGAGGCTCCAACGGTCGGATTCTTGACCGTTGGCGGTCGACCGGGCGGTCGACCGACAGGTCTGACAGACCCCAACGACTAGTTTTTGACAGCCTATAAATTTGGGGGTTTGGTCATTGTTTTCTCTAAGATTTTAGGAGAGCAAGCCAGTTTTTCTGATCCTTTCAAAAGGTTTTCTCCACATATTTGAGAGCAAATACTTCCAATCTAAAGGGAAGATTTTATCAAGAGTGTAAAAGTGATTCTTTGAGTTTTCCTCCACCATCTCTTTCCTTGTTTTCTCACACAAACACTTGAGCATCCATTGTTTATTCATTCTATAGGAGTGTTGTAGTGAGAGTTTTTATTGGTGATCAAAGTGTTTAGATCACCAAGAGTTCATCTTTGTTCTTTGAGGAGGCGGACGGTTGTGTTCGCATTGTTTCGGGTCTTAGTGTGGACTCGGTGGTTTCGAGTTCGGGTGCGAACTCCTTGTTTGAGGTGCGGCCTCGGCGAGCCGGTGGGCTTGCGTGTGTACGGGCTAGAGAGTCCGAGAGCTTGTAGGTATTGCGGCACCGGGTGATCCATTGGGATCGATTATAGTGGAAATCCTTCGTGTGTCGAAGGCGGGGATGTAGAGCAAGTGTGCTCGAACCTCGAAACAAATCCCTTGTGTTTGCGATTGCTCACTCTCTCTCTCTTTGTCTCTTGTTTATATTTTGCTTGCTATTACTTGTCTTATCTTTACATGCTTGATATATTGTGTGCTCATTGATATACTTGCTTGGGTTTGTTTGCTAACACTTGTATTCAACCAAGAGAGCCAACGCGACACCTCAACCCATTCAAGGGGAATCTAGAGGAGTTTGTCCAGAGCCCTTCACGGGGAATTCGACAACACTCTTGTGTTATACGTGGTGTTTAGTTTAAATAGTTTATTTAGGTCATAATAGCTTTTAGCTTCCGCATTATCTGGTATTAAGTGACCATTAGATTAGCCATCACCTATTCACCCCCCCTCTAGGTGAACTTTCAAAATTTTCCCAAAGTCAGGGTACGAGTTATACTCCTCCCTCAGTCTCTCGAACCCAATCACTTCTACACTAATAGCTACCAAAATCAAAAAACGTTAAGTGCATCAGCGACCTTATTCTCAACTCCCGCCTTGTGTTTGAGAATAAATGTGTAATCCTGGAGAAACTCCACTCATTTGTTGTGTTTCACATTTATCCTCTTCTGAGAGTTGAGGTACTTCAGTGCTTCATGATCCGAATACAACACGAACTTCTGCGGTAACAGATAATGCCTCCAGTAACGTAAAGCCTGCACAGCCGCATAAAATTTCTTATCATATGTGGAGTATCGTTGTCGGACGTCATTTAATTTTTCAATGAAATAAGAAACAGGATGGTTTTCCTGACTCACCACACCACCTATTGCCAGTCCTGATCATCACATGTTACTTCAAATGCCTTCGAAAAGTCAGAGAGGCGCATTATCGGAGATTCAGTCATCATCCTCTTAATTTTTGTAAAAGCCTTGGTGGCGGCAGGAGTCCATGAAATCTCTCGCTCTTCAGCAGTCGGTTATACGTTCCTTAATAGCATTAAAGTTATTTATGAATCGAGGTAGAAAATGGCTAACCCGTAAAAACTTCTGACTTCCCTAATCGTTCGGAGTTGTGGCCACTCTGTTATTGCTTTCACCTTCTCAGGGTCCGCGAAAACTCCTTCAGATGAAACCACAAAATTTAAAAGACAACCCTACCTGTACAGAAAGCACACTTCTTTGGGTTTGCATAAAACTTCTCAATTTAGAGTGTGCGAAGGACTTGCCTCAAATGGCCCATATATTGCTCCTAAGTTCGACTGTAAATCAGTATATCGTCAAAGTATACCACAATGAAATTATCAATAAATGGCCAAAACAATTGAGTCATCACTCTCATGAAGGTGTTAGGAGCATTGGACAGTCTAAAGGGCATAACCAACTATTCATACAACCCATCTTTAGTTTTGAATGTAGTTTTCCATTCCTCTGACCGGATTCTAATTTGGTGGAACCCACTCTTAAGATCAATCTTGGAGAAGATTGTGGCACCTGACATTAGATCCAGCATATCATCAAGACAGGAAATGAGAAAAAGATACATGACGGTGATCTTGTTGATGGCGCGGTTATCCACACACATACGCCATCTACCATTCTTCTTTGACGCCAAGCGTGCAGAGACTGCACAAAAACTCAAACTCTTTTGATGAAGCTCTTGTCAAGTAACTCTCCTATCTGCCATTGTAACTCCGCATGTTCCATAGGGTTCATTCTGTAGTGGGGTCAGGTTTGGCAAAGTTGCTCCTGGGACTAAGTCAATAGCATGTTGGATGTCTCGCATGGGAGGCAACTCACCTGACAGATCTTGTGAGAGAATTTCAGAAAATTCTTTCAGAATTGGTTTAAGGGGACCAGCACCTCGATCTTTCGACCAGCCTCTCGAGCCACGAGTACAAAATAAGTAAAATCCTCATGCAAGCTCTTTTCAATTTGATCATGGCTAATCAAGTTCATTACCATCTTACCTTTGCCCTTATCACCCTTCTTTTCAGGAGTTAGGACATCCACTTTGTTTTTACCTTTGTCAACCCCTTTTTCTCGAGTTTTTGTTTTGGTTGATTAGGCATAATCTTCACCCTTTTTTCCGTTATAGACGAACGAACATTAATTGGTACGTTCATATATGATCACAACTAAGTCGAACAACCATGGTCGATCCACAATGATATGACCAACAGCCATAGGGAGTATGTCATACCATATATTATCTGTATACTTGGCAAACTAGATAGGAATTTGACAGCTCTCCTGAACATCTATGGATGTAGCGTCAATCCATGTGACCTTGTAGGGGTTTGGATGCTTCACTGGTCTCATCCCAAGATGGCGATTAACTTTGACGCAACGATGTTGATGCAGCTGTCACTATTCACTATCACTTTGCAGCTCTTGTTTTTAATTTTTGTGCAAGTTTGAAATATGATAGTCCTTCTCCATTCATTGAGTGGCTCAGGCGGGGCTAAGGTGCACCTAACCACTCCTGATTGGGCTTGGCCTACACTAGGAGGTAGGCCCGTCACTTCCACAATTATGATGCACCCATTAAATCCATACTCTTCGACAGAGGCATCCGAGTCATCATCTTGTTGGTGGTTGTCTCCATCATTCTTTTCTTCTTTTATATCTTCAATGGGAACTTCTACAAAGAGGGTTTTCGTTTGACTCGGGCACTGGCTGGCAATGTGTCCGTACTCTTGACACATGTAGCATTGGGCTCTTGGGTTGACCTTTCCTGATTCACTAATCGTTCTCCTTTTGGCGGTGATTGACTTTGCACCAGAAGGACCTGCTGGTTTGACGCTAGAGGAACCGGAGGCAGATTTTCTTGGGGTAAGAAGAGCTTGACTAAAACTTGGCTTGCTAGTAGTGGCGATTTTAGATTATCCTTAAAATCTGTTCGGTGAAAATAGGTTCCTCTAAACTCATCTAAGTCGGTGACTAGTTGGTATGCATGTTCTAGAGTTGTGATGCCTCGAGCGATGAGCTCTCGACGATAATCATCTCTAAATATGACCTGAACCTAGATAGGGTCTGTTCGGGAGACTCTATCTCGATTGTTCCACACCGGTTCAAATATTCATCAAATCTAGCAATGTAATCGGTGGCTGATTCCTGAGTCCATCAATTCCACTTGTCCAATAATTGCTGAATGAATGACGGTGGGACATATTTTAACATAAGTTTCTCTTTCATGCCTTCCCAAGTCTTCACTGGGTCTTCCCTTCTATACCTCATCATCCTCTCAAGGTTCTCCCAATATTCTCCCGCTTGTCCTGTTAGTTTCATTACGACAAATCGAATCTTCTTAGAGTCAGACATGTCATGCCAATGAAAATAATGGTCCATAGCCAACTGCCAGTCTATATAAACCTGAGAGTTCAAGCGCTCGTCGATTTAAGGAGCATTGACTTTAACACTTTTGATGTACTTGGCATCAGTGTCAGCTATATTGTAAGGTTGAACTCGCTGTCGTCTGGGTGACTTACTGCCATTTTGAGAATTTTCCTCCTCTGTGGCTCTCCTCTAATTGGTTTCTAGCCTATCAAGTCAGTTTGCTAGATTCCTACAATTGACATCAATCTGATCTCTAACTTCTTATAGCTGCTGGTCCATCTTTTTTATCTTATCGATGAGTGTGTTAAGTGTGTCATGAATGCTGAGATCCATTGGTGTCAAAGTTTTTCCCACAGAAAAAGTTCTACCACTTCTAGTAGGCATGCAAGATCCTAATTAATTCTAAATGCAAATGGTCCTAAAGTGATATGTATGTCATGTAGAAGGAATCAGAGATTAGATCAATGAAAGTTAATACCAACTCTTAGCTATGTAAATTAACACGTGATTAAGAAATATAATGTGGAGGCAGTGACAAAAATACGTGCTAACACAGTTAATTCTAAGATAAGTCAAGTGATCACAAATTCAAATTAATTTAGTTGCATAGTTAATATTAAGTCAGGTTTGCACTCAAGGTCAGAATCACGCAACTTACTATTTGGTGGGCAACAGTCAATAAGTTCTACCTTACGACAAACTGAACAAAATATTCAAAGTTACTTTAGAGATGACCGAGGTTCAAACCTAAACGTGACGGCTGTAGGCGTGTGGTACTGGTTGTCACGAATCCACTGCCTCGAGAATGGCTCGATTTGGATTTGAAACGAATCCTGAATGGCCTCCAGAAGATATGATCAGGTTAGTCAACTTTGGCTTGGTTAGGTCTGGGTTCTGCTTGAATCAGACCAAGACTGAATCGGCTTGAGCTGCTCGGGTTAGGTCAGAGTGTGAATCAGGTTCGATTTCGGGTGTTTCGAAGGGATTCTACCCGAGCCACTGATCCCTCTTACAAAACCCAATTGATTTCACTTCCAATCTCCCTCTTAGCTTGCAGCTAGGGCAAAAAAATTTGAAGTCGTGAGATATCGGCGGTGGAAGATGCCGGCGACGGGTGTGAGAGCCTAATGTCGGCGATGAGAAGAGCGTGACTAACGGAGGAGCTCGTTGATGAGGGAAGACCTGATCTCGGGAAGGGGCGATGAAGCTTCGGTAAGCGGTGGCGGAGAAGGTGGATCTGAGTTTGGTGGAGGTCGCTGGAGCTTCATCGGCGAAATCTAGGGTTCGCCTTGACGACGGCGATGTGGCGAGAGCAATGCTTCGTCGGATTCGATCGGAACTAATCTATGAGCAATGGAATTGATTTGGATCTTGAGCGGCGATGGGGCACGACGAGGACTGAACTTGCAGAGGAGAGAGGAAGAAGACAGTCCGGGTGGGGAGTTGACGGTGGAGGACGTGGTTGTTGACGGCGACGAAGGATGTGGTTGTTGACGGTGGCAGTTGAATTTTGGATTGGAGAAGATTTTGAGAATATGATGAACAATGTAGATTAGGAATTTTCAGGGATTTTCGAAGGGGATATTTTCTGGGGATTTTCTACAGTATAATTTTTTTTTTGAGGAAATCTAAGTATGAAATTTGGTATATATTTAGGGTTTTGAAAGTGGAAAAGAAGTATGGAATGGAAAATTTTGAAGGGAATTAAAACCTGTTGCTCTAATACCAAATGATGTAAAACTAATCTGAATCGCAATCGCCTTCAAATAGTAACCGAAATTTGAAATTTAAACAGGAAAGAATTTCGGGTTTCCACCTTTTACACGAGCTTCTCACCGAAAGCTCGAGAGCAAATCAACTCAAGAATTTTAAATGGATATTTGAGAAAGTTTTTAAACATTCAATGATCCAAAAGAAATAGTCAGGGAGTCTTGTATAGGCTTTACTAGAAATGATTTCTAAGACATAATGGTACTCACAAAAGAACACCTACTATATGAACTAAAAAAAACATAAACAAGTCTAAAATAAAGCTAAGCTAAAATTAAAGAATTGCATTACGCTACTTTCTAAAATCGACTCGATCGAATTGCCCCCTAAACGGCGTGATGTCCTCATCACTATGTTAGTAATAGAGCACTTTGCTTGGGTCAGTATCAGTTGGCCCATCTGGTTTCTAGTCAATCTTTTATCTGACACTTGTGCCCGAAAGAGAAGGTGATTTGAGTTTCATCATATCACCTAATATGCGCCCTGACAGGCTTATTAAAACCTTCAAGTTAGAGTTTCATAAGCCCATTAATTACACCCATTCGCATTAGTTCATCCAAAGTTCCTTGCCCTTCTGCACGAAGCTTGGAATACATCTTCCTGTCACGGCTAAAGAGTGAACTGAGATCACGGTGTAAAACTATGCTCACACTTCAAATCAAGTCATTCTCGCTCTTAGATTTCAATCTAGATACTGAATACTACTGTTTGACAGAATACACGTGCCTCTCAAAGAATTACACGAACAATACACAAAGACTCGGGATCATTTTGTGATAATAATTGTAATTTATTATAGTCGCAGATTCACTGAAGAAGATGGCTCTTCCCAAAATTCCAATTCCTACGGAGTAGTAAGAAGCCATATTCAGTTGTTTTGGTCTCTCTCTTCCTCATCTTCTCTTCCCTGCTGTGACCCTGCATTGTTCGGGTTTGCATATAAAAAAGCTTGCAGTTTCCGGGAGAAAAGCTATTTTTGAATAATGAGCACATTTATTTTTCAAGAAAATAATGGAGTGTTATCACCTGTGTGTTATTGAAAGAGAATAATGAATCTTAACTACAAAATAGGCTGGTTTTGTTTCTTTTCATAGCTAGTGAGAGGAGGATTCAGTTATGTATGTATGCCACACATACATCTTATTAAATGACCAATCTCATTTTGACATGTAGATAAGATGTCAAGTTTCAGAGATACAAAGACTTGAATGTCTTATAGGCCAATCTCACACGTCAACACATGATTGGCTCTCTTATAATATGTGTATGTGACTCGCACACACGAACCGAACCCGTGAGAGAAGAGGAACTCTTAAGTTCAAAAGAAAAGCTGCCTCCAATAGGGCTATGTAATGAAAACTATGATTGTAACCTTAATCCCGTAGAGTTAGCCATTTAGATTGGTCAAAAACAAAAGAAATATCAGAATTAAAACTTTTAGCCAAAGGCAGCTTCTCACTGTTGTAGACCATTCATTGATCCTTGTTGGCATGCAGACCCTTCAGATTTTCATTGGCATGACAAAAATATGTTTGCAAAGTTTGTTTATTTAGTCACAAAGCTAGCAATTTGGCTTCCTTCTCTGTAAATATGAATAAATTGAGTACAAAATTCAATATAAAGAGACCAATTTTCAGGTTTTCCGTATTCTAAAATACAAATTGTTTAGTTAAACAATTTCAATCCTTGATCGAAATCAAAATCAATTCTGTTTACAACCACAGATTACTTTCAAACATACAATAAACAGGTTAAACAAGAAGTAGAGGATTTATCACATTAAAATTCAGAAGGCTAACCACAGACCATGTACATTTATTTCTTCGATCAGTGTGATATGATCATATACAATGCAATACGAGAACCACCATTTCTTTGTTATTATTTCCTTTTCTACGGCGAGCCTGAAAGTTACATTCGGAAGCCTCTGGCACCATCATATGCAAGAAAAAGCTGCTATACAAACAGGTTTGCTTGCTTCCTGATCCGAGGTTTTGTGATGCATAATGGGCTAAATACAATTACTGCACAGAATATTTTGAAGAAAGCTCCTCGCCTGTAGAAGAGGGAAAGAGGTAAACAGGATGAGCTTATTGTGCTAGCATTCACTGCCAACCCATTAGCATCTTTGTCACTCCCTCAATGATCTTACTCCGAGCAGTAGACAGTTCGTAATCATCACCGAGAAGGATTCTGTATACTTCCCACTCCCTATCACCGATAACATGCCTACAGATCTCCGCCTGCAATTTCCAAATTCATGTTTTAGTTTTGGTAGAATACCCTTTAGCTTTGCATGTCTTTTCAGGATGCAAAATGCCAATGAGCACCATAGGATATAAAAACTAGAGTTGCATAGAAAGAAATCTGAAGTGATTGTTATTTCAGAACAGGTGAGATATCAATATCATAACAGGTAAGGACTTCGAATAGTGACAAGTTTGGTACATGGATGACAAGGATTTCTTTGCATAGGGATAGTAATATTTGGTTTAGAAAAGACAGAAGTGCAAATTTACCAAAAGTTTGGAAGAATTCAGAATGCTAACTTTCATATGATCTGTATCTATATGGAAAATATGTGCCATAGTCACGTTTGTAAACCATAGCGCGCAAGGGAAATAGGCATGAAAAAGATCCCTAGAATAATAGAGATGACAGCAAAAGAGCATCAGTGATCAATAATCAACAACACCACAAAAGCTGCAGATAATTCACTAAGTTATGAATTCTTAAAACTTCTTGTTTCAATCACTTTTAGATAAACTTCTCAATTCCGATCCCTTTGGAGAATGAAAAAAATCATGGATTATGCAAGAAGTGTCAATAATTTAGAGAATCTTCTGCCGTGCTTACCAGAAAGATGCGGGTGTGCAGTGTTTTCAGTGCAAGGGTGATGTCATAGAAAACAAGAGGCCGGCCCTTGCCAGATAGCTCGACAGGGTTTGCAACCAAAAGCTCAGTATCGGGCCCACGGTTCACCACTGTAACACGAAGTGGACTGAACAACTCCGTTCTTAACCGATCACATAATGCCTTTTGTTTGTTGGGGTCAACAATCTTCTTCCCATCCATTTGCACAACAAACAAGTCAACCTCACAATGTCCTTTATAGGATGAATAGAATCGCCCATAAGAGATCTAAGAGTTGCACAAGACAAATCACAAAATAGGAAGAAGATGGTTAGTACTTATCAAATGGAAAATAATTGCAAAATCTATACTAAACAAAACAAAGGGAAAACATAAGTTGGGCTAGTTGATTTGTAAGTTAACATTTAAACTGGAAAAACTATCAGGACTTTAAAGGACTTTAAAAAACACATTTCAATGTAAAAAAATCAATGGGTATTTTTTGCAAAGTAGCGGCATTTGTCCTATTTCCATTCATCCTGAAAAATACACAGAAGATAAGATGTCACTAGACAGTAGAATGAAAGAAAAGGAATTGAAAGAAAGAAAGAGGAAGTAATCAGTGAGCCATTTTCAAGGCAAATATTGGGTAAGCGGGACTTGAAACTAGGCTATTTGCAACAAATGCAAAGAGGCATTACCACCAAACTACGTGCCAATAATAACTGTGTATTACTAGAAAAAATAACGAATATATCACTGTCTCCATGTGTTATTACCTGGATTTTGTAATCTTTGAGTGTTCTCATGATGTCATAGAGGAGACCCTTGTGATCACGACAAAGGATTTGGATAAGTGTATGAGCAGGACTCAGAGAGTTGTCCACTGTGACAGCAGGACTAGTGGACAAGGGCTGACATCCTGTGGGTGTTTCTACAGAGAGATCCAAATTAAACATCTCTTCTGTGATTTCTGGGGGTAGAAGAGGTGAAGCCTGCAAACATGTAGCGATCTCTTCACTAGCCGGTTCAATGTCACAATTCGTCATTGAGTCACCAAGAACAGCTCTCAATTGTTCACATGCTTCATCTTTCCTCTTCTTTGTATGAAGCAGTTCCCTAAACATAATATGGAAATATAAGCTTTACAAGATAAGAATAATTAAATGGCTAAAGTTATCAAGATAAGAGATACTTTGCGACCAACATTATGGAGAAAAAAAAGTCCATGTGACAAGACGCTTGGAACATTTATTAGCAATCAGGCATATGTAACAAAACCATAGGAAGCACATTGCTTCTGCGGAAAAATGACAAACACAGAGGATCACTGAACATGGGGTTTCAACTTCAAGACCTGATCTCTAGACAAAGAAACTGTCAGAAGAATTTTAACTGGCAAAATGCATCTCTTAAAGAGGCATAATTAACCGAGCAGATATATGATTAAATAAAAAAAACACAACATCCACACCCAAAACCTTTTCTTTTTAAATGTCAAAATTTATATAAAAGTCACATAATATACAGCCATGTGTTTTACTCCTCCGCCTTTTGTATCAGTATTCCCACTTCAAGTAAAAAGTAAAAAACATAAGCTACATTTAAGAATACAAGTATCCAGTTTCCAATTAATGAGTAGCGCCTATTATTAAATAGACATCAGGAACTCTTATATGTTCGTACTCAGTCATAATCCTGTATAACTCTATTTCATTGAGGCATAAAACTACAAAAAATTTCATCGAGTTTTGGAAATGTATGGTCCCTGTTTAATGAGAATACAGTTGTAATTGGTAGTGCGCGACAAGCCCCTGAAATAACTGGATCTAAAAGTGCAATAACCCAAACCAAAACATGTAGTCCTTTCCTCAAGTCTGAGCACTAGATATCTCTTATATCACATGGAGAGAGAATGCTGCCATATCTAAGTCAACTATACAGTTTCAGAGCCACAACATTGACTATTAGATGTGACTACACTGGTTTCAGTGCAAAAGCTTGACGTGGAAGCAACTAATCTGGTATAATTAGATACTTGAGGGGAAGAATGTATTTATATCATGACATATGCAACCAGTGTTCTAAATATCGGTTTCATTATTCGGGCGGTGCAACACTGAATAATGATTAATCGGAGATTAATTGTTTTTTAATATTTTAATGTTTAATTATATTTATACACAATTACATATGAATATATCCAGTTAATTGTTGAAAATGCCTAAATATTATACAAGATAATATCTAAATGTGAAGTTGTAAACCATGATATGATGAACAACAAAACAATATGAATAAATAGTAAGAAAGAAGAAGTAAATGAACTTATCTCCTCGCATTAGTCATCTAAGATTTTAAATTTTACAACATAAATATAAATCAAAGAACTTACCTGCAAAATAAAATAAATAAAAAATTAGTCAATTTATCAATCAAAATAATGAGTTTTAAAGAATGATGGAGAAAGATTGCTAAATAAATTAATTTAAAAATAATCAAAAATAATAAAAATATAAGTATCACTTTATGCAAAATATACAATAATAAAATATCATAATTCATTTACTATTTAATAAATAACAATTCATCTACTATTTAATAAAAGATCATTATCAAATCATCAATATCACAACATAAACTATTTAGCGATTCAACACACACAGAATGATAAGTTTTTCAATTAAAAAACATATGAATTGCCTAAATGATTAATCGGGAATTAATCAGGAATTAATCGTTTTGGACCCGATTAATCGCCCGAGCGCATAATCAGAGCGATTACTGTAATATTAAGCGGACTGCTAACGAATAGGATTAATCAGCCAATTAATCCGATTTTTAGAACACTGTGTGCAACCTAATTTTTAGCCAGACCCTTCAAGGCAAAGAATGGATCAGCACTTCTCTTGATCAGTCTGGAGACAATCATTTGGTCATACAGAATACTAAAGACCTAAGTTCTATTGTGAACACTAGCCATTGATGACAAGCATAGCTATAGCTAATGTAAATTATGAAACAAGCCCTGAAACATGACTCATTTTTGTTAAGGCAGGTATTGCGTATAGAAGTTTCCCTGGTGAGCTCTTTACAGCATCCTGAGCAATGTGTATAACTTTGAAATACTCATTCCATGATATGTGCTTTTCATAAAGAGCTCCTGGATGCTTCAAGAAATAATCCTTAGCACGTATGGCTTTGAGGCAATCAGACAAAAAGATATAGAAGTCAGATGACTATTGCTGTTAATGTAATTTCACTTGAACTTTTAAACAGTACATGCGAAGATGATTACACTGATGTTTAACATTAAATGTCACTTGTCCAGCAACCAATTGTCCATGGAGACCTATTACAAATAAAAAATTAAATTCAAGATGCTTAGGTACTCATTACTTAATTTAGACTTTTCAACTGTTGTTTGAAGCTAACTTCAACCAACTATCTCTTGTCAAATATATACTTCTTTCTTTATCTGGCAGCTAAGGACCTTTTAATATCAGCTTGACAACATTTTTTGATAAAGGCGTTTGTGGGCTTCTCACTCTTCCATATTTCCTTTAAGCCCGTCTCTGGTTTGGCAAAAAGGAACAAGAAAAACCAGTGCATTTCTTTTCATTACTTTTCAACCCATTACTTTTTTTTTTGCTAGAAAATCATTGCACACCGGATTCAACTGGCGACCAGCGGGGAGCAAACCTGGGGCCTGATCAGTGGCCACGGTGGCAGAAATTAAATATATCTAAATATGTCTGCGGAGCAAGGTTCAAACTGCAGACCGGTGAGCTAGCGACGCTCTAACAACCCAAGGTCTAGCCGGATGACCACATGCGGGAGACTTTTCAACCCACTACCTAAATGAGGGAATTTTTCGTGGCCTGAAAGAAGAATATTGCTTGGATTTTCTCATGTTCCTTTCTTCTTTCTCTCCTTCAAGAGACAACAGAACTAGAGAAACGCGACTCCTCTTCCCAATTTCTTAGACCAAACATAATATTAGCACATGGCATTAGACAATTTCCACTAAAACTTGGCCACAAAAAAATTCAAGACATTTGATACAAATGCTCTTGAAAATCTCATAATTCTATTAGCTATCAGTTTCAAGAAACTCTTCCTTTCTCTATTTGTTTTCCTTTGGTAGGAATAACTAACACTGATTCACAAATGCGATATAGCTTTTCTTGTTTATGCTTAGAAGTTACAACTGATTTTATCCATTTGATGCTCTGTAGCAAAACTTGCACATATTGCATAATTCGACAAAATAATGTATCTCATGCTCAATCATTTTTTTCCTTTTTCTTTTTTTTTTTCCCCCAATCACCCAACATTCTCAAAGATCACAAATCAAAAGACTCAATAATAGACCAAAACTTTTCTTTTCTTTTCTTTTTTGTGGGCAAGTGAGATTGTTCTTTGTGATAATAAAAGGACAAGAATAAATGATGATAAGAAGAAACAAAAGGGTAACATTCAACCTGGTATCAGTTATAAAGAAGAGGTCCATAACTCTCCCATCTGGTGTGGTTGATACCTTCACTCTCCTGATTGTGAGCTCCAGCTCACACAATACTTGCGTCACATCTGCCAATCAAAAAAAAAAAAAAAACCCACAAGTTGGGGCAAAAACCATTAAACTTTAAATATCTCATCAAAACTTTTTCCCTTTCAAAGAAATAAGGAATCCTACTCATATCCCAACTCTCTCAAGTGAGTCCAAAAACCAATACTCTTACTTTATTTCAAAAGATGCATCAAAGAATCAAGCTTCATAATAGAATTAAACATAAAAAGTGTCGAATTGAATGAGAATTTAATTAATTCACCACGCAAGAGGCCCATTCGATCGTAGCAACAGAACTTGAGCAAGAACACCTGCGGCCTCTGCTCCATCATCATCATCTCCTGCTGTATGTAATAGAAATTATACAATCCCGAGGCCGACAACGCGGCTGGACATGCCTCCAGCAGCCTCTTCTTCAGCAAGCTCCACCTTGTCGCCTTCGATCCTCTGCTCACCACCCAGAACACCAAGTAGCACCATTTCCCATCCGTGCTCACGTCTGTTTTGTTATTTGTACATTACACCCAGTTCAGTCCTCATGTTGCAAATTATGTAAAAAAAAAAAAAAAACAGAGAGAGAGAGAGAGAGAAATTGCTAGTAGGGTAAAAGGAAGGAAATCCAAATTCCTGTTCTACTGGATTGGATATTTATCTTAGATTTGTAGGAAAAATCCCCATGCTCAGGGGATTATTATGCGAAATCTTAGATAATAGAAGGGGCTTTCTGCAAATTATCAGACAGCAAACCCGGGCGTTTTTGCAATTTATACTAATAAAAGGGCATTTAAGAGAAACAATAAGGACATAGGCCGCCGGCGGAAGAGGAAAGAGAGATGCTAATTATATTTAGTACAGGAGGCTAAGTGAAAAAAGAAAAAGTTGTATACCGCCGCGGACGACGCTGAGGCCGAAGAAGAGGATGACGCGGCAGAGGTCGCAGCCGAGGCCGGTCTTATCGGGGCAGTTGACGGTGATAACGGTGGGCTCGCCGGCGGTCTCCGGCGGCCGGATCACGACGAAATCATCACAGGGGATGCCCATCGGGATCTCTCTCTCTCTCCCCCCTAAAGCTAAGCCCCTTCTCTCTCTACTTCTTGATTTGACTAGGGCTCTCTGTGGTTCTGTTTCTCTCTCTAGAAAAGACAAGAGAAGAGCAAGTGTGTGAAGAAGAATCTGTGTTTGTTTGCACTTTGCAGTGCTTGGATGCTGGAATCCCCAAGGGACGGGAAAGATTTATGATGAGAGAGAGAGAAAGAGAGAGAGGAGAGAGAGAGAGAGGCGGGATCTTTTAGCAGTAGTTCTTCCACCTTGCGTTGTTGTTTGTTTCGTTTTTATTTATTGTTTGGTGGCGATGTCTGTCTCTCGTTCATTGCCTATTTTATTGGACTAACACCAGTTTTGCCCTTTTTTTTATTTTATTAAAGGGTTTTTCTTATATATACCCTTCAAATTTTCTCTATTTTTAAAATTATCTCTTAAATATTTATACTTTTAAAATTGTTTTTATTGACTGTTAAAAAAATAAAAAAAGAATATTCTCAACAGAGCAGCTAAAATTTTGTGAAATCTAACATTTACCTGTAGAGCAATTTATTCTCTTTCCGACCTAGGGAGGACTAACGGGACGAATCAGGTTGATTCGTCCCGTTAGCTAACGAATCTGTTACGAGATGGGTTGAACCCGTCTCGTAATAAATCCAAACGGGACGAATTAAGAATCGGAACCCGATTCGTTACCCGGATTCGTCGAGACGGGTTAGACCCGTCTCGGATTTTATTATTATTTTATTTTTAAAAATTTTAAATTTACCACAATAGGTAATTTTTTAAGCTGTTGAGGGTTTAAAAAAAATAAAATAAAATAGGGGTCTGAAACTAATTTTTTCGTCTCACATATATAATAATATAGGACTTAAAAAGAAAAAGAAAGAGGAGGGGTCGGGGAAAATTTTTCCCGACGCGATTCGTCCTGTGATTCTTCACGGGACGAATCTAACCCGTCCCGTTTAAATGGGACAGGTCAACTCGGATTAATCCGCCCCTAAAGGGGCGGCTCTGGGTTGACCCGCAACCCGCCCTGTGCGACTCAAACGAGTCGCACGGGACGGGGCGGGGCGGGTCGAAGCGGGTCGACCCGTCCCATTAGCCATCCCTATTCTGACCTCCCTATTGAATTCAGGTGCAACAACCTCAGCATTCCATTCAATTTCATTTTTTTAAGTCTTGCATTTCTTTCTTTTTGCTCGTTTGTGTTATTTGTAATCTCATAAAAATTGTTTATTTTTATTTTATCATAATTGAAATTAAAGATGAGGCGCAACACTCACCCAACAAATAACTGGAAGGAAAGAAAAAAAGTGTGAAGCATACAGTGTCAGAGGCACAAATAAGAGTTTTTCTCTACTTTGCCCAAAAGCAAACCTCCATCAGGTGAGGTGCACAATCTGAAAACTGAGTCAGATCCATTGTCTGCTGTGTTTTTATTGAACAGTTCAATGTATCAACTTTAACTTTGTCCACTGTTTTTTTTTTTTTCCTTGTATTTGATCTCGAATCGCATTCGTTTACAAAACAATGAGCAATCATAATGACTTGTTAGACCGTCCGCTAAAAAAAAACACAGCTTTTTCATTCTCGGTGAATTAGTTAATTTTTTTTTTTAAATGCTATTATGAACAAAATTATAGTAAACCACTAGAGGTTCCTTTTGACTTTCGGGGCTGTTTGGTTGCAAGGAAGTGGACGGAAGTAAGGAAATAGGGAAGTATAATTGCTCACTTTCCTATCTATCCAAACACCGGAAAAGGAAAATAAGAAAACCCCTTTTCCTTTTCTCTTTTCTCTTTTACACAATCATTTCCTTCCTTTCAGAGTGCTACAGTTAATTTTGTGGTCATGTAAATCTCATTTGTAATAAGTTGCAACACAAGACAGGTAATTTTTTGATCATGTAAATCTCACTCGCATTCTAATTACAGTCCATTTTTTATTTTTCTTAATTAAATTTTATTTTAATATTATTTTACGGTCAACTTTGTGGTCAACTTCTCCACTTCCACTTTCACATTACCATCCAAACACCGAAAAAGACAAAACATTTTCCAAACCACACTTCTCTATAACATCCAAACACCAGAAAACTTACTAACCAATTCCCAAGTTCCAAAGGGAATTATTACCACTTCCTCAATTCCTCACTTCCTCACTTTCACCCTTAACCAAACAGCCTAAATGGCAAGTTTTTCTCAATTGTATTCTCTCTCGTCACCATCTTCATTGACTCTGCTTCTTCTTCTTTCTCTTTTCCTCCAGAATCAGTCTAGATCGCAAACATTTTTCCTCTCAATTAAATGATCATTTTTTTTTTTTTTTTTTGGAAGGAAAAATCCTGATCAAAATTTTATTTATATCAAGTTGGTGAGCCCATCACAAACACAAGAGACAATGAAGGCTTCACGAATATTTAGGAAAAATCAACGGTAATACACCTTTAAATGCAGTCTGGTTTGAACTCTTCAGTATATGCCTTTGGGGCAAGGGTTTCATCTTGTTTGATGATCTCTCTGTGATAAAATATATTTTGTAAAAGAAACTTGAAGAGAGTTAACAACACATGCAACTTTAATAAACTTATATATCTAATATGTTAGATGACAACTCAATCGATGCTGCTAGATGCAGAAATGATTTATTATTATTTTTAACTGGGCCCTTTTAGGTGAACTAATTTGGGTTTTTTTTGTTTTTGTTTTTTGCAGGTTATTTATGACAAACTAACTGGAAAAAGTCGAGGCTTTGGGTTGGTGTCAATGTCTTCTGTTGAGGAGCAGTTTAATGGCTATAGACTGTTTGGATTTAAAGAAGTTGGCAGATGTGAGGAAGCAGAGAATATGTTTTTTTTTTCTTTTTGGAAAATGAGAATGTGTATGTATCTTTTCGGGTGTTTGTTTGGTAATTGGGAAGTAGAAGTGAAAATGCATACAGTATTTTCTGGTATTTGATTAGCAATATGAAAACGGACGTGAAAAAATCGACTACAAAGTTGAACATAAAATAATATTAAAATAAAAATTAGATAGTAATTAGAATGCAAGTGAGATTTACATGATCACAAAATTAACTGTTTTGAGTTATAATAAATTTATAATTTATTATAAATGAGATTTATATGATCACAAAATTACCTCTAGCATCCTGAAAGTGAGGAAATGAATATGTAAAAGGAAAAAAAAAAGAAAAAGAAAAAAGATTTTTTTTCTAGTATTTGAAACAGAAATGAAAAATGACACTTTCTTCTTCATTTCTGTTGTCCATTCAAATACTAAAAAAAAAAAAAAAAAAAAAAAATCTTTTCGCTTTCTTGAATTCAAAAGCCCTATGCATGTGAGTATCTCCACAGATACAGAAGTGTGATGCTTTTGTTGTGATAGAGTATGGGAGTTCTCATCCTCACTTACTGTTTCTCACTCTATACATGTAGCAGTCAAAAATAGTGAGATTCTTGTCTGAATCTTATTGGTTGCCGTCGAGATTTGTAGAATGGTCTGGCTACACCAAAGAAATAATGAAATCTCTGTATAATACATTGGTGGTCTCTCCCTCCATGGCCAAGACTTGTGCCATTTGTAAAGTGGCTGTGGACCAACTAGATCAGTTGGTTTATCTGCTCCTTTACATTCATTTTGCTAAAATTGTTTTTTATATCATCTTTTTATAGCGCAGCGATGACACCAACTCACCCGAGATCAGCGCTTCAACGCCGAGTCAATCACAAACCAATATGACACGAATTAATATACAAAAGAAAACGTGAAATAAGCGATTTAACGAGGTTCGACAATGTGCCTACGTCCTCGGGACAGAAAGGAGAAGATGTTATTCAAACTAATAGAGTTACAAGGGTTGCAAATTTGATTTAGATATCCAAATTGAAAATCTACACAAATTAGTCGTAAAATTCTCACAAAAAACTAACCCTAGAACTCCTAATACAATTCATCTGATTGATTAAAAACTGATTCTCAAATCGATGCTCATGTCGATACTATATGGGGTGTAGACACCCTCCTTGTACACTCAGATGAGAAAACCAATTGAAGGAAGACAAATCGGATACGAAATCCGCACCAGAATCGAAACTGGACTCCAACTCGAAGTTGCCAAATCCGTAACCCGGTGATGGACTCCGTGTGCGGTCGACTGCTGGTTCAATCTTCTGTGTTAGAAACCAATGCAACTCTCTGTTAAATCTTAGTTTTCGGGTTGGTAGACTGCCCGATCAACCGCTCAGCTTTGTTTCCTCCTTGTGCACGATTGTGTACGTTCCATATGCGAGTTGCGATCGATCACCCGGCCGACTGCCCTGCATCCCTGCTCTCTCTCTACTATTTTTCTATTGAGTTAGAAAACCCAACTTCTTCTCCATACTTTTGACCACCCTGAATAAAATTTTTGCGTCCGCCACTATTGTTAGATGTAATAAATCTTATAAACTAATTAATTTATAGGATATGATATGTAAGAGTTACACCGACTCATTTAAAAAAGAACACAAATGAGAAAACTATCCCCTTTCTTTTATGTGTTGTGTCTTGTTCTCTATCTCTTTTGCTTCTTCAATTTTCCTAATATTTTCTTTGGTGCTTCAATAAATAACTGAATAAATTTGGAGACTTTTCCTCCCATTTTCTTCAAGAAAATGTTGTTCTTTTTGCTGAATTGAGACCATAACTTCCACAACCATAGGCAATGCAAATTGACCAACAACCCTAAAGGGTCATGTTTTCTCGCAGACAAGCGAAGAGATTTCAAAACAAGAATGTATTACTAATTTTTGACTCCAATTTAGCTTGTGCCAAAGGAAAATTGACCCCTAATTGGTTGATTTTCCTTTAAGAACAGAAAAAGAAAAAGAAATTTCTACTACAATCCAAATTCAGTGACTCACTGCAAACGTCATCAAGCTGAATGAATTAGCGCACAATGCGCTCATTAACGGTTAATTAAACTTTACTTACCCAATGGGTTCAATTTTCAATCAAGGATCTGATATTTTTAAAATTACATACTTGTAATTATCAAATTAACAACAACTCTGCTCGTATCTCTAGCGCGACGATCTCGGATGATAAATTCATCTCAGCGATATTTAACAAGCCGGTCACTAGAAAGTCAAGAAAGTAGTGTCAGCTGGGCAGCCGCCTTCACGTGCCAAACAATACATTTCGCGGGTACCATCACGTGCCGTTCCTTAACGGATGGTTCAAGAAAAAGATCCGCCCCTTTCGCTTGTTGGGAATTTTACACTATTTTCTAAAACATGCAATATCTTTACAAATTAAATTAAGATAAAACAACAATTATTCTAACATGTAATAACAATTATATTAAAATAAAATAAAAGAACCTGGCATGGGGAATGCAGTCGCGATGTCGCTGCCCTAAAGGATCAAAAGCCCGTCTCCTTGTCCAGACGTTGAATCGACTTTGTCCCCTAGCGGTAAAGGATCCCCCGGATTCACCAGCACTCAGCCCAGGACGGTAAGCAGAGCCTCTGCTCAAATGAAGAAGTTGCCCAGAAAATAAAAATGAAAATTCTTTTAAACACTGAAGCCATTCTCACGAAGAGTAGTCTTCAGGTTTTCTTTTAAGACGAGAAAAGAGAAATGAGTTGTGTCCGTTGCTATTGGAGTGAGGGCCTATTTATAGACTTAGAACCCAAGTTATTGTAACCACTCCAACAGAAAATCCAAGTAGTTGAGATATTTTCTCAACCGATTTAGATTCTAAGACTTGGTCAAAGTTTGACTTAGTAAAACAAAATCTGAAATGAAAGCTTTTCCTGTTATTTTAAATCAAAAAATCCAACAGTCCCCCCCAAAAGCTTGAGTTTCAGGGAAGACATAGAACAAATCAATAATAAAAAAAAAACAATCAAATTATCAGATCATAAAACACGAGTGAAATTTGGGCAACATCATACTGTGAATTCGGGACAGGTGGACTACGCCTGGAACCTTCCTTAGTGAATTCATCGCCATCTGAGAGACATAGTGGACTACGCCTGGAACTAGCCTCTTTTACCAGATATTGATAGAATACACACACAGTAAGTCTTCATCTATTGAGCGAGCGAGTTGAGTGTTAAAGGCCATGCTCACAATAACCGACTCATGAGAGTTTCTAGGGTCAGCCCTGCCCCCCCAACCGCGGCCATCACGGTTCCTCTCACGTAGGTAAGTCCTCCAAGGGTACTACAGCTGGATAGTATACCCTCCACACTACATGCGTTGGACTTATTAAGAGTTAAACTCATTCTTACCTAGCTGTATCATAAGAGCATCTCACCATAGAGAAGGGGTAGTAGCTACAACGCTATATATAGGATATAAATATATCCGGGTTGATGCTCCACACGAGTTTCACCAGTCCAGCTTGTTATTACCACATGGAACCTCTTTCATGGAACCAGCTCCCAATCAAGTAGGTTGGGTTCCCGCTGTCGGTGAACTCTACTATGGGCTTAACCCCATCTCCCTCGATGAATTTAGGAATATACTCATAGAAAGACCCTTTAATTAAAAGATTATGTTTTCTAAGGTCAGAAAATTGGCTTAACAGCCTTTATTTTCAAGTGGTAACAGCCAGTGTCTATATTTATGTGCTAAAGAATAGTCAAGAAATTTAGGCAATCTAGTTTTATTAGATCCCAATTAAAGTTAGATGGGGAACAAAATCGCACATGGCTATTCATCATCCTGAACATGGCTAGGATTCCAATTCTAGCTAATTTATTATGATCCGATTATTATTTACATCAGATTCAATGTTAAAACTCGAATCAATCATAATTTATAATCAGGGCTAATTCTAGATAGATTCAGGCATGTTCAAATGGTGATAGAATTAGGGTTATAACCTAAACAATCATTTTTTTTTTTAAGTTATGGTGTACAAATGTTGATGAATATTTAATAAAATTTTAGAAATTGGGTTAGTCAAAATCTCAATTTTATCAGTCTAATTGGCCAGGTCGGCGTAACTCAGGTGGGAGGTTTTCCGCTCTTGGCGTTCCTTAATTACAGAACGCCGTTGAGTACCCTTCCTTTGTTAAACACCAATTATATGAAATTTTAAGAAAATGATTTACCCTTTAATTTTATTATCCTATTGATCTAAAGAAACTCAAAATCTTGTGCCTATTTCAGCTACATTAAGAGTATACAAATATTATTGTTGTACTCTATATTTGTCAAAATGATAGGAAGATTTCTACCAGGTTTTCTATATTCATAATATTCAAATATCAGAATACAGGTTTATGTTGGTAGCTTTTAAATTAAGGTATGCAAAATAAAAAGATAGGGGATCTTACTTAGTTTCAATTCATAAAACAATATAATTTAGTTGGATATATAGCAGAGTAAGTTAGAATTTAATACAAGAGTAGCAAGAAATTTTAAAAGAACTAGAACTAATTATAGGAGAACTTAGGTTCAAGCCATGGCTTTAACAATTTAAAACAACTATAACTAATTATAGTATGCAAAATAAGCACAAAATTAACATGTATATATATGAAAAGTTGACAACTCAACAGATGAAGTGTTCAATGTGTCTTATCCAATACATAAAGCAACAAATAAATAAAGTATCAGAATTTATTCATTCAGTAAATTAAAGATAAAACATGCGAGTCTACGTGTATTGCAGATATAAAAATTTTAAAATAATGAAGAGTGTTTGTTGCAAATATATATAAATTTGTTCATTTTATTTACAAACTGAGATAGTAAGGAAAATGCAAGAGCATTTAAAACAGTAATCGATATCTTTTATAAGCATGCCCTTCTGAAAACACTTAAAGAATTAGAACTGATATCACAGTGAATAACTTAGGTATTAGACAAACAAATTGAGTTATAAACATAATACACATTTGGTTAGATGTCCATTCACATTCATCAAAACTGTTATTATATATATAAAGTTTCTACAATCAGGAAATAAAAATAAGGTGACACGCTGCAGCAAATCAGGCAAGGGTTTAATAGGGAGAGGAAGCACCTCAGGGTCGTTTATTAGCACCTCTACAGCCAACATTAGTCACACTATTTTTTCCTAAAATAACATATTTAACCTTAAATTACAATATTTTTTCTGTAGAACTTTGTTTTTTGATTAGTTTGCAAATATAAATTTCCTTCAGCTAGCAATAACAAATTGAACAGATAACAAACTTCAAGGATTAAAGCATGGTTCACTTTGATTCTGCAACTTACAGAATGAAAAGAATAGACCCATCTTAATTAAATAAAGTAGCACTTATGTGCATAAGTGAACAGATGTGCTAGTGAACCCCTGCGCCTTTTCTTAGACTTACAGGAAACTAATCATGACACTTCATTCATATTGTGAAAGATCAGGGCTCCAGATCCTTCACTTAGGTTAACCTTTAATCTTAATCAACATTTTAAAATATTCTATCAATAGAAAATGATAATAGTGCAAGGCTCCATGGCAGACATGCTAATGATTCATAGTTAATTAAAAGAGATACACTACGCCTCAAAGTGGATAACATCTATCAGAATGGCATATTACAGTTCCACACAAATCCTGCATGATTCCCTGTGATAGCGCAGATATAAGAACCACTTAAGAATAAGCTTCAAAACCATCATATGCCATTAAAATAAAAATAAACATTTCAAAAATTATCAGGCATTGATGATTTCACATGATTTTGTATCAAGTAGCACTTAATATGAAACGATAATGATAATAGACTTGCAAAAGCTTTAAAAGCAGGTCTATGAGCAGCCATCTCATACATACAGCAACCTGGGGACATTAAGCCAACAAAAACCTAGAGATCAAATCAGTTTTTTATGAAAAAAAAAATAGTGGCATCCTACTTGTTGGTTAGCCTACTGGCCAATATTTAAAGGGCTGTTGTGTTGCTATGTTGTGCATTATCACAGAGCAACTGTGCCCCAACCTATTATGCTTCATGCAGTTAATGATGCATCATAAGGTGGACATAAGCATGTGATCACATTGAAATATGGTTCCTAAAATCAAATGGATGAAGAGACAAGGATCAGTTATTGAATTGACATCAAAAAATAGAGGGAGTAAACAGCACCAGCAATAATTGAAGGATCAGCTTTTTATTTTTCTAAGGAATAGTTTTTGAATTAAGAGTTGAAGAAAGAGAATCTAAAAGACTGGCAGTGTAAGAGTAGGGGTAGGAGTAGGAATAGAAGCAATAGCAGTAGTAAATCAAAAGATCAGAGCTAAAACTCACACACAATTTGAATATTTTCAATGAATAACATGTGATGTTGGAAATATTGGGTTTGAAATGAAGAATATCAACCATGTTAATATTTTAAAGGAAAATTAAGAAAAGAAACTCAACAAAATTATCAACAACCATAAGTGCAGTAGTCAGGGGCAAGTCAGAGGCTAATAGGAAGTAGTCAATCAACCTCTTCAAGGCCCCTTCTTGGTAAACACACTGTTTGACCTTTGCAAAAACTAAATCCTCATTTATTTCATAAGAAAATTGATTAAAATCCTCTTAGATGGCATGGGATAATAACTGAAGTGATAAAAGAAAGAAAAGATAGAACATAACAAAAGTAAAATATTTCTTCATAATTTCTTTTAATCATAATGATGAAATTTGCAGAGCGTATCAAATAGACATTGCTGATCCTGAACATCAAAAATGATGTGTACACCAATTCATGCCTCCAAGTGAATCAGTCAGTTAACCTAGAGATACTCAACATTTTTACTGCTCCTCGAAGACCCGTGTCAGCCGAGGTTGAATACAGAAACAATGAAACCATAAACCAAATCTAATTATAGGAAATATAGAACCGCAATCATGTTAAAATATTTGTCTAATCATTACTCAACTTTTGATCCTTTAGATTGTTGGGAATTTTACACTATTTTCTAAAGCATGTAATATCTTTACAAATTAAATTAAGATAAAACAACAATTATTCTAACATGTAATAACAATTATATTAAAATAAAACAAAAGAACCTGGCCTGGGGAATGCAGTCGCGATGTCGCTGCCCTAAAGGATCAAAAGCCCGTCTCCTTGTCCAGACGTTGAATCGACTTTGTCCCCTAGCGGTAAAGGATCCCCAGATTCACCAGCACTCAGCCGACGGTAGGCAGAGCCTCTGCTCAAATGAAGAAGTTGCCCAGAAAATAAAAATAAAAATTCTTTTAAACACTGAAGCCATTCTCACGAAGAGTAGTCTTCAGGTTTTCTTTTAAGACGAGAAAAGAGAAATGAGTTGTGTCCGTTGCTATTGGAGTGAGGGCCTATTTATAGACTTAGAACTCAAGTTGTTGTAACCACTCCAACAGAAAATCCAAGCAGTTGAGATATTTTCTCAACCGATTTAGATTCTAAGAGTTGATCAAAATTTGACTTAGTAAATCAAAATCTGAAATGAAAGTTTTTCCTTTTATTTTAAATCAAAAAATCCAACATCGCTTTCACCAGCGCTCGCCGCTCATGCTCTTGTTATTGTCTTATGTTTTATTATTATTATTATTTTTTAATATTATTACAGCCGAGTCTTTTTTTGAACAATTTCTAGAATCTAAATACATGTAGTTCCCTATCAGTTAGTTTACGCAAGTGTCATTGGCTTGGACTTTAATTCTAAGTTACCTTTGGGGTAGAAAAAAATGGAGTATTTGAGTGGGTAGATTGTCACATTTACCTCTAACGTTGGGTCCAACAACCCCCACACCTACCCACCTGCGCACGCGCGCACGAAAAAAAAGAAAGAGAGGGGAAACAAATTTAGAGCAATTAAATGCTACTGCAACATATAATGAAGACGAAAGACCACCATACATACTAATATTATTTTTGCACCTACACTTTTTAGACATGTAAATCTTTGTGTCACAGTTTTCATTAAATTGGGTTGATAACAATTTTACATAATATACATTCATATGAGACAGAGAACCAATTTTTTTTTTATTTTAAATACTGAGTCTGGTGAGTATTATATGCTTAAAGATTTTAAAATAACCTTTCTTTTCTAATTAATAATTTATAAAATCTATAAAGACAAAATGTTAAAATGATTTTTTTTTTTTTTTTTAATGAATAATAACATTTATCAGATACGAGTTCCACAGACCTTGTAATTTGATTGCCGTGCCAAGGGAAAGAATTTTTTTTTTTTATAAAATATAAAAATTTCTTTTTTTAATCTCTTTCCTTGTTTATCTCCAGCCAAGAATCAATTCCGTGATGAGCCCCGCAGGCCTCGAGCCCCAACATGTTTTTGTCCTCAAAATAAACGACCGCCTCTTTGAGCGACGGAATCATTGCTAATCAATTTACTTCAAGCCAATCTGTTTCCTCTTTGGCACCACAAGAAAATGCGGATTTGTTATTTGAAAATTATAATAATCACAAGCAACAGAAATATGCAATATGACTCACGTGAGCGGGCCCCACCTCTTTTTTAGAATCCACCACATACATATTTTAATGCACAATGAAGATGGATATCCTCAACACCAAACAAAGGGGCAAAGGTATCCAAGAAAAGGATTTGTACACCAAGTGGGTGATGAGGGACCCTCCCCCAAAATCAAGCCAAGATTGGATGAGGATTGAGGAATGAGGATGTGGCAACGAGTATGGGTTCAATTATTGGGACAAATCTTGGCCTTGCTCAAACAAAAATTTAGTGGAAGAATTTACACACATTCCTTTTGCTCTAGTGTGTTGGTCCCCCTCTGTTTGCTAATAGGCTGAGTGCAAGTCCATTTTCGGCAAAGGGGGGGGGGGGGGGGGGGGGGGGGGGGTGGGGTTTGTTTGTTACTTGGTCTATGTACTAGAGTCGCCAAAGTGACTTTTTCTTTGGGCTCTTCACTTATTTATTCTAATTAGGAGAGAGAACTGGTTATTTGAAGTTCTATAGAATTCTAGTGATATTATTGTGGTGAATAAAAAGCCGGCTTATCGTGGATGGAATCAATCACAAGCGATTTGAGGTGCTCCCCGGATGGTGCATGCCTGAGTACACACAGAAAAAGACACCTTTCAGGTTAGGATTACAGGTATGGTGCTGGCCTAAGGCCCTCAAGCGAGATAATCAGTAGGTAAAATGGAATGTAAAGACCTGCAGAGGACAACCGCCAAGGTAGCGGAGGAAGGTGCCGTGCAGAGAACAACTGCAGACGTGGTAGGAAGGACCAGCAGAGGACAACTGCTTGTGTGGTGGATGAAAAGACCGCGCAGAGAACAACTGCGGGCTTGCTGGTGAATTGGCAGAAGAGAACTACCTGGAAGGATATGATATGATGTGTATGCTCAGAGGATTAAAGAAGCAATCTCCTTCTCTTAAGAGAAAAAAGATCATATATACTTGACGTGGATTTTGGACTGGAGGGGAGATTGGTGGACTACTGTTACTGTACGTGTTGGCCCAAAGGCCTTCCACCCTAGTTTTGATGATGATTAACTCATGTAGTTATGTTTACTAATAATCTTGTGTTGTTTAAGTTTCAGATCATTAACCAAGATATTAGTTGGTGATTAGCTTCAACAAGGAGTTTGGAAGCTTTTCATGATGATTTCAGGGCCAAAGCTTCAAGATCACACATTGCCTAGCTCATGGATGGAGTTTTGGAGCAAGTCAACTTGAAGATGAAGATCATCAAGAAGACTTAAATATCCATAGTTTAGATAGTGTGTTTTAGATCCATTTGTAAAGTTTAGTATAGTTGATATGCTCAAGTGCACAACACACAAAAGTTTTATGTTTTGGATTTGGTTTTCATGAATGGTAGATCAAAACAAGTTTACTTTATTTCTATGTATATTAGATATGTTCTAGATATACATACATGCTTTAAACTTGCTAAACAAACTTATTTTGACTATCCTATTCATGTTTTGGAAAAATCAAGTTTGATGAAAATATAAGTTTTGTTTTTGATAAAATTTACAAGACTAAAAAATGAATTGATATGATTGATATATGTCTTGAAATTTTTATCACAAGTTTGTGTTTCAATACAAAATGTTAAAACAAGTTTTATGGGATTTTCAGAAAAGATAAAAGATTTTTATAAAATAATTTTCTCAGTTTTTCTGACCCAGTTTATGTTCTAGGCTTCTATTAGTCGACTAAGTCAACTGACCTAGTCGACTAGGCTGAAGTCGGTCGACCGGGTCGGTCGACCGACGTGCACAAATCTGTGCACGTTTGGAGACACTGGGACGGTCGACCGGGACGGTCGACCGGTCTGAGAGCAGAGCTCTCTGTTTGTTTGGGTCGACCGGGCCGGTCGACCGTGGTTGCCCAACGGTCACAATTCTGATCGTTGGCGGTCGACCGGACCGGTCGACCGCTGCCTGTCAGAGCTGCCAGCTCAGCTCTAACGGCTAGTTTTGTATTGGGCCTATATAAACCCCATCTCTTTGGGTTTTTGGCCAAGATTTTCAAGGAGAAAAATTTCTGATTTCTAAAGTGTTTAAAACAAGTTTTCAAAAGTGTTTTGGGCTTTAAACTTCCAATTTGATTTGTGTTTTGGGTTTTGGAAAATCAAAGAAAACTAAGTTTTGGGATTTTGATTTGATCTTTCATTTTCTATCTTTTACAAGAGACTTCCCAATTAGTTTTTCTTTGTTGCTTGTTTCCAAAAACACCTTGTTTCCACACTTGAGCTATCATACTATCCTAATCTATTAGGATCTTTGTTTTGTGGAAAAAGAGAAAAGAAAAGAGAGATTGTTTGTGGTCTTTTGGAACCACTTGTTGTACACCCTTATTCTTGTTGTATCCCTCTTTGGTAGAGGTGATCGGGTGATTGGTTTGCTCCCTCTATTGTGAGGTGGAGATTGGTGTTTACTCCCTCTTGGTGAGGTGGAGTTGGTTGTTGGTTTGTATCCCTCAAGTGTGAGGTGGATTGGTTGTTGTATTGGCTACGGGCCTACCCCTCGGTTGTGAGGTGGTTGTTTGAGAGAGGAGTTCGGTACTCCATTGTTGTAAAAATCCTTCTCGGTGAAGGTTCCCTCGGTGGGAGTCCTCAGTGGACGGTATAGTGGATTGGAAATCCTACACGGTGGTGTAGGCGGGGATGTAGAGCAAGTGCTCGAACCTCGAAACATATCATTGTGTTCGCGTTTGATCCACTTGTCTCTAAACTCTCTCTTTACATTTGTGCAAAGCATTATTCATTCATATTGTCATATCATTCATTGCTTGTGTTGCCTTGCATTAATTCATATTGCTATATCATCTTATATGCTTGGTTATTTGTGTGTGCCTCACTTGTACTTAATCAACAAGAGCTTCACATAGCACCTCAACCCATTCAAGGGGAATCAAGAGGAGTTAGTCCAGAGCTCTTCACGGGGAATTCGGCTACACTTGTTGATTGTACTAAGTGTGTTTGCAAGATTTGCATTAGCTTCCGCATTTAGCGCACTTAGTTTTGCATTTAGTTCTAAATTAGCACTTACACCTATTCACCCCCCGCCCCTCTAGGTGTTCTTTCAGTACGTGCCGGATCTGTTGTAATAGCTGAGATCATCGATGCTGGTCGGTTAGGATTGCATGCCAGAGAGTCTGCTACTATCCATAATTACCCCACTGATCGGGACATTACACATTATGAACATGCGAGAAGAAATAGTTGCATAAGTATTAGTTAAGATCATAGACGATTTGTTGTTGGAGTTTTAGGTTCGAAGTTGGGACCTTCGGAACGGGGAAGATCTCGGAGTGGTAATGATCTCGAAATGATATAATGTGACTCTGGACCGAGGATGTCTTCTGAACAGAGAGTAGCTCCAGGATGGTCACATTTTTTGTACAAATTTAGAACTCATTTTATCTGTAAATGCATGATTGTAAAATCTTTTCTAAAGATAGCGTAGCTCCGAGATGGCCACATTTCATGTACAAATTTAAAACTAAATTTATCAGCAAATGCATGATTGCAAAATCTTTTCTAATGATAGTTGAAGTGATCATTGAGCCATGGCTCCACAGAGAGAAGATTAGTTTGAGAAATGAGATGTCTCATGTTCTAAGATCAAGTTAAAGCCTTTATTCACAAGATAAGAAAAATGTTGGCAAGAGACAAGATTATCGAGACACAAATTAATCATTATCTCGTCTCTAGCTCACATGCCAGAGTTCTGTTTTCTATTGAACCCTCCATATCAAAACCAAAGCGAGATATGTGCAAGTTGCATGGCAAAATGGTTATTTATGTATTCGTTGGATTCGTTGCTCATATGTAAAGGTAAAATGGTTATTTATGTATACAAACTTTCGGGAGAAAAAAACAGCAATTTTCGCATTTGTTTGTAATAGTTTTTATATTGACTGTTCAAAGTTCATTATGAAAAATGTTATTTAAATCCGCATGAATTTCACTAAAAACCACAAATTTTCAAGAAAAGGCCCTTGAAGCCTACTATTTTGAGAGGAAAACCGACAGGTCAAAACAGATGATTATTTTTCTCATTTTTTATCAAACAAACAGCTGATGTGGGAAAAAAAACTGTGAAACTTATAAATTCAGAGAAAATTTCTCTTTTTCAGCTCACTTTTTACCAAACAAATTGGCGCTAAAATTCTCCTTTGAGAAAGACAAAGAGCCTCTGTCATATCATATTGTGTGTCCTTGAGGAAGAAGAAAAAGAAAAAGAAAAAAAAAACATGCATGGGTATCATCATATATATTTTATGAACATTCATGTGAATTAATATTGAGAAAACAAGTTTAAGTACATATAACAGATGGAGTTTAGGCACTTGCGGTGGGCAAAGAATTGCAAAGAAAGAAAAAAGTTAATGTGTAGAAATTGATAAAACAATAGAAGAGAGAAGGAAAACCTTTTTGGACAAAGAATACCAAAAAAAGAAGTAAGAAACAAAAGAAATTTGATAGCGCAGGAGAAGAAAAGAAAAAAGGGAAGGAAAAAAAGGGAAATAATAGAAAAAGAAATTGCTAAGGCAAGAATTAGGGGAAAAAATAAATATAAATAAGGAGGATAAAATAAAAGAAAACAAAAGGTTTGCAAACTAGATGAATACACGTTATTTATTGTTGAATAATTCAAATAATCAAACCACCATTCCATGAGTCGAATGAGTTCTAGACAGTAACTGTTCATATTGGTTATATTTTTAATAATAAAAGTTTATGTCCCCAGCTGTGCTGAAATCAAGCTACGGATTATATATGAAGATAAGTATCTCATTTGAATAAGCATTTGGTTCTAAATTATTCAAATACAGTATGTTGTTCCTACTGTATTTGGTATCTATAGTTTGAGCCGAGGTAGACTATTCGATTACGTTGCTATTAAGAGATACACTTGTGTCATTCCGAAAAGATTCGAGGCCGTCTATTTTGCGTTTACTTGATGGATGGTTAAAAAATATTCAAAATACATGATTTTTATTTTTCTAGTTACTTGAAATAATATAGATCAACTTCAACGGGATGAATCTTGCATTCCAATATTATAGAGTTGTATTTGAGTGGAAAGAATTCAATCTCGAATCCTTCCAGAACGGCACAAGTCTATCTCATTAAAAACAATACTGATATTCACATTGCTTTCATTAATCTAAAATTAATAGAATAGAGGGGGAACAGTCACATTTATTCAGATTTCCATGCCCTCAACCAATCAAAAAGTGCCACGTGGGATGATCGAGCTATAGACAATATTTTAAGGAATGCTATATGTATTTATTTGTTCTCGAGTTTTAAGTTCCTCCCTGCACATCTGCAATTTTTAGCGTGTTTGTAAAAAAGTATCGGTTTATCTCAAAATATTTGATTCGGTCCGACGCAGCACAAGGTTTATTGAGTCCTTAAAGGAGAAGGAGAAGTCTTTTATGAGTTGACAAGAAATCCTCAATTTTTGGTTTGTTAACTTTATTGATGTTGAATGTTATGAACGTGGCAGGTCAATGCCTGCTCAACTGGAGCCATCACCAGAATCACAAACCTTAAGCTTAGCGTATGGTTCAAGTTACCAAAAGTAGTAGTAGTGGTAGTAACTACTGAGGTTGACAAAATGAATGAAACCAAACATTAATCCAAGACTACGTGCAGTGAGAGGATGAAGCAGGGGCAGAGAGTGATCTTTACACTTGGAAGTGTGTTCGCGACCAGAATGGACGGCTGTGGTTGCAACTCAGCTCGCTGTCTGAGATTTGGACCCGCGGGCTCTTTTTTTCTGCTAACTGCAAGACTAGGAGCTTGTTTGGCAAGAAAAGCAACCCACTGAAATCTGACAGCAGTTGGTTTTTTGTCGAGAAAAAATGAGGTTGACTTCAGTTAGAAATCTTGGAGTTTTCACTTATTTTGAAAAGAAACTGTGATAGCTCGTAGAGAAAAACTGTCACAGTTTTCGGGACTTTTTTCCTTGTCAAACAATTCAGTGTGGAAAAAGCCCACGGGGCCGACACAATTCAGAGGAAAAATCACTTTTCAACCAGCTTTGCAAGAAACAAACAGGCCCGAAGAAAACCATGGAGTCGTTTCTGTCGGCTGCATGTGATGAATTAAGGAGGAGGAGAAGAAATAGACTTTCCCCTTTTAAATGACTTTAAGGTTTGGGCTTTGCTTTGATCTTTGGAATTGGGCTGAGTGTTGGAAAATATAAAATATTTACTGATTTTTGTAATTAAATATAAAACAGTACCTACGTGAAAGTAAGGACGACCCTTTCCAGCGAAGGAATTGTTATTAGGGCTGTAAATGCCAGCTAACTCGAATCCGAAGTTATAAAATAATTTCGGAGTCGGATTTTAAAAATTGAATCCGATTCTTGTTTGGATCGCATCCGGATATTGAATTCCCAACCCAACTTAGTTTCGGGTCCAATTCGGATTTTGTTGATACCAAACCCGAAATCTAACCCGTATGTACATTGTAATAGTAAAGCTTGAATCTATTAACCCAATTAAAATTTTTTGACCCCCAAGTAAAACCCAATTTCTAATAAACCTAATTAAAACAAAGCAACAGCAATTAATTGTGGATTTTCATCTACCAAGAAAAGAAATTAATTGTGATATTAATTGAGAAATTCATTGCCCTGAAAATTGAAGAGTCATCACACACTCTCTCTCTCTCTCTCTGAAAAACCATCTCAAACAAAAAAGAAAAACGATCTCAAGAAGTAGAGCCTTGCAGCATCTCTTGTGTTTCAAGATGCTTTCTATAGGTAAAGATCCAGTCTTGGATTTCATTTATTAGAAGACAAAAAAATCCGAACCATCTTTGTTATCAGGTGTGGATCGCATTCGGATCCACTTGTCTTGTCGGATCGTCGGTCGGATTGGAGGTGGCATCTTCTTATCGGGTTCGGATGCGGAATTTACATAAATCCGACCTAAATCTGACCCATTGACAGCGCTGATTGTTATGCATACGACCATCGTCTCATCATAAATCATTAGCTTTCTTCATTTATTACGTCCTTTGTGTGAATTGAAGTATCAAATCAATTAATTTATTGACATTAATAGCAAAATAGAGCAAATTTGTTGAGAGAAGCAAAACAGAGTAAATAAATTGCATGAAATATATAATAAAACTTACAGATATCAAAACAACTAAAAGCACTATATATATAACTACTTTTGTATTATGATCACTGATCAAGTGATTATTGACTGAAAAGTTAAAATTTCATCTGAAAATTTGATTTTATTTTTATTGGGTCTCTCAGATGCAACAGTCTGGGTGGTGTGTAGTTGGTCATCACGTTAGTCTCACACACTAAAGGTCCCCAGTTCGAACCTGGGCTCAGACAAATTATTATCTTTTTTTGTTTTGTTTTTTTTTTTTTAAGATGCAGTTAAAATAACAACGTGTTTGTGACTTCCCTTGTTGGTGTAGTTGGTCATCCCGTTAGTCTCACGCTAAATGTCCCCACTTCCAACCTGAGCAGTGCTTCAGACATTACCATTTTTTAATTTTGTTTGTTTTTTTTTTTACTGTACTATTTAGATTAAATAGAAGTTAAAATAAGTCCTAAAATAACGTGTATCCAAAATTATATAAGCACACTGCAAATGAGGAGACACTTTTCGATCAAATAGAAGAATAAATAAACCCTAAAATAATTTCTATCTGAAAATTAAAGTTAGGTCGCTATGATGGTCAGTAATTGAATAATCAAATTAGATGTCCCAATCAAGAAGCGCATCCACTATGAAGTGGTAGTTTAAATAGAAACTGAATGATTTAGAATGAGGGTTTTGATCTGATTAATAATCAAGTCTTGTTTAGGACTGACACGGTTGACATGATTTTATTTTGTAAGTTGAATAAATTATATATATAAATCCGATTTTGCTGATTATTGGGTTAATTCACGTCGATCTAATTAGGGTTTAGACCTTTTAACCGGCTAATAATCAGGTCAGGCTGAGATCTGAGACACTTGGGATAGGTTAAACTGACTCCATTCAAATCGACCAACCCAACCTAATCACCACCCCTATGTGCATGACATGGTGGTGGTAATCGATAATTTCTGATCAGCAATCATCATTTGGCTCATTAGTAAGCTGTTTGGTTTGCTTTTCAATGAGCGTCGGTTCGACTCCCATGAGGAGCGACATTTTCTTATGAGGTTATGCTCTGAAATATTTTCATCACTATCAAAAGGGTCAGCTATGGTGTGCATTGGAATTAATCTGAGAGATGATCGCAAGCCCCAGGAGATACCAATGTATCTATCAAAGAGCCTATAAAATTGGTGGGCTCTAGCCATCACAGAAGAGTTGGGTGTCAGAAGAGTCTGTAGCCAAAACGGAGGAGGTTGGACTATTGGGTTGGGTTTGGCAAGTGAAGCTAGGAGTTAGGATATAGTGTTTTGGTAAAAGGGAATAAAAAGAGAGTTAGGAATTAGATTATTTTGATTTTTTTGTTTGGAGTTAGATTTAAGGAAGGAAGATAGATGAAAGAAAGAAAAACTAATTCCAATATTTTGATGAAATTGATAACTTTCGAATGGGCATGTTTGACTGCAGTAAGTGACCGTAAGTCGTGAGTGGTAAATTCTTTTACAGTTGTAAGTGAATTTTATGCAAATAAGTTTTATTGTGTTTAGTTAGTAATGTGAAATTATAAGTGAAAAAATATATTGTGTTTTATCGTATTTGATTGATAATGTAAAAGTAGTAGTGAAAAAGTTTCCCATAAAACTAAATGTTTGCTGATTTAAACATATTAAATATTAAAATAGTAAAATAAAAAATACAAATATTAATAATATTAAATATTTTAAATATATAATTAAAAAAGTAAATAATAAAAATATTAAATATTAAAAAGTTAAGTTTTAAAAAGGTTAAATACTAAAAAACTAAAATAATATTATAAAATATTAAAAAATATTAGATTACTAAAATATAATAATTATCTTATATTAATTATTAAAAATAGCAATCTAATATTAAATATTATAAAATTCAATAATAAAAAAATTAGATTCAAAATTTAAAAATCAATTAATTATAAAATATATTAATTTTATATTAAAATTACTAATCTAGTAATAAAAAAGATTCTAATAATAAAAATTATTAGAATATTAATAACAAAATATTGGATAATTTAATTTAATAATTAAATTTTTTAATTTTTAAATATTAATCTAACAATGAACTGTGTACATTAAAGATTTCATGACCACAAAATTAACTGTTTGTACTGTAAATGAGATTTGCAAGTACATTTATGACTTATGACTCTAAACAAACACTGTAAGTGGTTTTGCTGCAATTATATTTTACCACTTACGGGCTAATTACGGGAAAAAAAACACTCCCTGGTGAAATTCACGATGTTTTTGTAAGTGTTTTAGGCTAATCTCACTTTCGTCATTACTTACCGACTCTTATCAATTTTTTGTTTATTTACTGAAAAGTTCGTAAAAATTAGTTTAATTCTTAAGCTAACTCCACCAGTCTACCTAGGACTTTAAAATGGATAGTAAACACGGATATGATTGGAGTAACTACTAACCACCGAGGAGTCTATGAAAGGAATAGACAAAGAAGATGAAGAGAAATATTTATCAAATCACAAAATTTAAATTTTTATGTTATTATAGTTGTAATTTTTTATTTTCACTTTAATGCAGTTTACTTTCTATCACCAATATTTATGATCCGCAAGTTATCCCAGGATAGTTTGCCTAGATTTAGATTCTTAAATTATTTTCTTGAACCCAAATAAAGGGAAAATAAAATATTTGGGCCTCCAAATAGGCCCAACTGGAATACATGGGCCCTCGTACAAAACCAGTCAAACGCAGACCCCTGCAGGCACTGCTGTTTCCCAAACGCCACGTGTCAACTCCCATCTACGTGTCGCCTTCCCCCTTTGCATGCAGTTTCACGCCCCGCCGCCCTCTTCCCCCGCAATCCACTTCTATAAAAGGGCAAAAGCTAAGCTCACCGAGAGAAATCTAACCCAAGCCCAAAAATGGCAACAATCAGGAAAACCCTCGTCCCTCTCCTCCTCCTCTTATGCTGGTCCGCAGGCGCATCCTACGCCTTCCTGCCCCCCCGCATCGCTCAGGTCACCGATCGGTTCCTCACCCCCGAGCGCCAGTTCCAGTCCTTCATCCAAACGTACGGCAAGGACTACCGCACCGCGGAGGAGTACGCTCACCGCCTCGGTGTTTTCACCAAGAACTTGGCACGTGCGGCGAAGAACCAGGTGCTGGACCCCACCGCGGTGCACGGGGTCACGCCGTTCTTCGACTTGACGGAGGAGGAGTTCGGGAGGTCGTACTTGGGCCTGGCGGTGCAGGATAAGGGGCGGTTGTTGGGTGCGGAGCAGCAGACCGCGCCATTTCTGGACGTGAGCGGGCTGCCCTCGAGCTTTGATTGGCGGGAGAAAGGGGCAGTTACGGATGTTAAGATGCAGGTGAGGAACACTTTTAGCTTAGCGTGAACCTGCTGTCATTCACTAATTACCAGTGATTAAACAATACTTTGTATTAAACTTAAATGTTAAAGAAATTTTGAGGTATATTTCATAAATTAAGCTCATATTGTTGTAGATATCTAGAGATATCTTTGTACTTGCAATCTGTTGCTTCAAAGTTTGAAAGATATTTATATGTTTCCTCTCTTTACTTGCATCAAGGCATGAAATATTTCCTGATACGCATAATTGATACTTGTAATTTGGCCGGGAAACTGACTCTTTGTAACTAGATAATCTGAATATAGAACCTAAATCCTTAATAGACTTAAAGGGCATAATACAAACACCTAACCCCTGCATGTCACAATAAATTCTTTTAAGATAGGGCCCTATATGTGTTTAACTGTCTCTTGAGTCTGTTTTGAGTCCAAAAAGTATAGTCTAAATATCATATTTCAATAAAGATTTTATGGAGATTTTTTGGATAATCCGGAAATCTGAATCCACATGTTAGATTGATCATTCATTTTGCATCCTAAAGTGGATCCGTATTTTGCGGTCCATATTTCTCAATATATAGATACTGAAATCAAATTCGAAGTGAATTATTTATCTCTGTTTATGTTCGTAGTTGTTTGTGCCATTTGGTAGCACCATATTGCAAATTATGTAGGACATTCTTATGCATTATCATCTGAATAAGATAGTTGTTGTTTCTCGTGGGCCCCTTCTACTACATGGTTTTTGCAATGTACAGGGCGTTGCGTACATATATTCTTTCGGTATGTCCACATTTAGGGGCCTGTTTGTTTGGCATGAAGAAGAGAAAGAACCCATGAAAAAGGGCTTTCTTCCTCTCCGAAAAAAGTAGTACACTTAAATATTTTTTCAAATATTGTAAAATGGAAAGAGGAGTTAGTTTTTGTGTTCTAATTAATGGAGTTTCCCTTGTAATTAAGAAACATTCATCTTGAAAATAATGGTCTGTTTCCTAATTGTGAATGTAGGGAGTTTGTGGATCTTGTTGGGCATTTAGCACGACCGGGCGGTTGAAGGAGCACACTTTGTTGCAACTGGGAAGCTTCTAAACCTAAGCGAGCAGCAGCTTGTTGACTGTGATCACACCGTTTGTTTTCTTCACAATTTTCTTTAGCTGAATACATTCTTCATTTATAGTTCTCTGCTAGATATCTGCTGTCTGTTCTAATGTCTATCAAGTAAAATGTGAAGAATCATGATGTGTTTGCTTCTAACTTCCCATATTTGTAAATGGTACCTGATGATACTCTCTTCCTCTGTGCATGTGAAGTGTGATGCTGTGGAAAAGCAAGATTGCGACAACGGTTGCGGTGGTGGTCTAATGACAAACGCGTACACAACTACTTAATGCAAGCCGGTGGTTTGGAAGAGGAGGAAAGCATACCCTTATACTGGGAAACAAGGTGAATGCAAGTATAACAAAGATAAGATCGCAGTTAAGGTGGCTAACTTCACGAAAATTCCTTTCGACGAGAAGCAGATCGCAGCCAATCTTGTCCTCCACGGTCCTCTTGCAGGTTAATAGTTTTAGCTAGTTTATGGATACATGGTGACTCTAAATCACTAAATGGCAGGCCTTATTGTCCCAGGTGTTGACGACTGACCTGTTTTCTTCTTTGTGAATCTTGCAGTGGGATTGAACGCAGCTTTCATGCAGACATACATTCGGGGTGTCTCGTGGCCCTGATATGCCCAAAGATATTCATCAACCACGGGGTGCTACTGGTTGGCTACGGAGCGAGAGGGTTCTCGATTCTCAGGCTCGGGTATCAACCGTACTGGATAATCAAGAACTCGTGGGGGAAGCATTGGGGGGGGGAGAACGGTTACTATCGGCTTTGCAGGGGCCATGCGATGTGTGGAATGAACACCATGGTCTCTGGAGTCGCCACAGCAGCAGCGTAGCCGCTGCTCAGTGAACGAAAGCAATCTAGATTGCAATAGCTGCAACAAGTATGTAGGATCTAGTCAGTACCTTAGAAGAAGCAGATTCCTGTGGGTTCACTAGTACATTAATGTTGTTGGTCTGAGATATATGTGCATGGCTGTTGTCGACAAGATTCAGGTGTTGCTAATATTTCTGGTAATTTATCAGACTGGAAACTTATTTGCATCTCTATAGAGTTGCCTAATTTGTTACACGAGAAGTTCAGTTTTATCTCTGGGTGGGCTTATGGGGATAAATGCATGCTATTTAAGCATGTTACATTGTTTTGTTTTCTATGGGTCTGGACTTCTCATTTCATGCACAGCTCAGAAGTTACTCCGGAAAACTTGAGATATTAGGTATTGCTTGCTTCTGGTCTAATGAGAGAGAGGAAGTGGCGTAAGCATGACGTTGAACAAGGAAAGGTCATCTTTTTGTTTGTTTTTTAAAATATATTTTAAATATTTAGAAGTAATTATATGCAAAATGACATTCAATGATATCAAAACCATAAATAACATTAGTAATGGTACTGATAATCTTTCTAGGAAAAAGAATAGTCTTAAACTTCAGTAAAAAAGAAATAAAAATTGGGGAGTATGAGTGGGAACTAGAGTTTGAGAGAGGGTTGTAGGGTGTCGGGTTGTTAATCTAGCCAAAATGATCCAAACCAGTTGTCCGTGTTCTTTCAATTATTAAATGAGTATATATTTTTTTTCAAGCTTGGTTTTTTTAAGTTATCAAATTAGCTTGAGCAAGCTCTCAACAAGTCCGAACGAGTCATCGAGTTTTTCAAGTTTATTTACTATTCAAAATAAATGCTAGAAAATAAATTTCACAGTCATATATGAACTTAATATAAAACATTATTCCTTTAAAAAACAAGCAGTGAGAATTTTTAGGGAGAAAATATTTTCTGTAGAGATTAGACTTGTTTTTTTTTTTTTTTTTTTTGAGAAAAGAGATATTATATATCGGACACGTGATCCGATTGATATATTAGATTAGACATTAAGAAAAGCAATTAAATTAATTCAAATCTGATAACCAAATATATAACATTCTTATAAACATGTGTATACTAATTTATTAAGCCCTTTAAGAGCAGAGCTGAATTTGGCGAGCCCAGTTATACAAGTCACCACTGAGCTAAGTTTGAAATAGTCGAGTCCAATAATGCTCAAGCTTATTCATTTGTTTCACCGAGCATAGTTTTTATTGGTGTTTGGCTCATTTAAGTTATATTAAACAAACCTAAATGAGATTTTACAAGGGGATCTCGAGCTTCCGAGACCGACAGCAATTCAATATGGGTGTGGCACGTGTTGTTCATGAATGATTACTAGGGGTGCTACGAATTATCCGCAAATATCTGCATCCGACTCCGCTTCATATTCGGATACGGATGTCATTTTTTCACATCTGTCAATATTCGTATCCGTATTCGTATCCAAAAGTTGGGTGCAGATACGAATATGGTAAAAGCAATATTCTATTCGTATCCGATCAGATATCTAAATGTTGGATGCTTGATAATAGTATTCATATGGAAAAAGACTATCTTCATAGAATAAGGAATTAGATTTTGATATTTTGAGTTGGTGAAAAAGTAATAATGGAAAGTATTTGATTCTTGCAAGAATAGTACAAGATATTTGAGCATTTCGATATCAACCGTGACATCTGAATCGACATTTAGCACCGGACGTCATGTAATCCATTTCTATAGAAGCCGAATGATAATGGATACGATGGAAGTATTGATATGTACACAATAATATCATATATGTATCATATTTAATATTGTTGTAGATGAGATAAAAAGTAATATAAGTATATCCGTTTAGTTTATTCTTTACCATAGCCATTTTTATATATCGATTAGTGTTCGCATCCGATCCGCTAATATCTGATCCATATCCGATATTCGATTTTGACTGATACAGATATCATTTTTTTACATCCGTCAATTTCCATATAGCTGTATCTGCATCCGAAGGTTGGATGCGAATACAGATGATAAAGACAATATCCGATCGATATCTGATCTGATGGCACCCTAATAGTTACTGATTAGGCTAATGTACCTAACAGTTTGAAATGGTTGTGAGGCTATAGATTTATTTATTTATTTATTTTTCCGAGTTGAAGCTATAGAAATTAAGAAGGGCATATATCTATAGTTATCGAGGGTTTTTGGGGAAGTCAGGGAAAGAGTTGTCAACATCAGGCACGCACCCAGATAGCAGGCTATGTGGACAATCAAGGACCCAACCGGGACGAAAGACTTCCCCAAATAATGAAGTGGTTAACTTTAAGGAAGTGATGTTGCAAATTTTATTGGGAAAAAAATCAAGTTTTATTGTTGCTGTTTGGTGTTTTTGAACCAAACACCAAGTCCTTTCATGTTGAAAACGTGGAGACGTTTTCACACCAATTAAGACTTAATTTTTGTTTTAAAACCGGATTTTAATCTCATTTACTATTTGATTTAAATTATGACCGTTTCAATATTTAATTTCAATATTTATTTTATTGTTTATTAGGGGTACCTTGGGCCTATAAAAAGAGTCTTTTCCCTTCATTCTAGAGGGGAAAAATAGGTCTATATTCTAATTCTCTCCTTCTGTTAAAATGTCTGTAAAACGTCTATTTTTTCTCTACACTATTTTTGGAGATTAACTATTTTGGTTCCCTACTTGTTTGGACAACAAATTCTCATCTGAGCAGAGAGGCTTGCTCTTTCGTCCAAGAGCAAGTGCTGATAATCTACTGGGGGAAAATTTTACCGCTAGAGGATAGGACCAATTCAACGTCTGGTTGAAGAGATGGGTCATATTATCTTCTAGGACAGTGCTTCACGACTGCTAACCCCATGCCAGCTTTCTTTTTCTTAATTTATTATATGGAAAAAAATATTTATAATAGAAATTCATGTTCAGCCTTATTAAATTTAAGTTTATAAATTATTATAACCGCATGTGTTATTAGGAAATAGATCTCAAATTTCCCAACAATCTAGAAGATAATAATTTAATAATTAGTAATTTGTGTTCTATTTCCAGAAGATAAATTAATGTTAAATGTTGTAATTTTTTCATGTTGTAATTTATATTAGTTAATTAATTAGGAAAAATATCCTTATAATAGTTGCTTTATTAAATTCAATTCGGACAAAAGTAGTTCATCTCTTGCAAAATATTTTTAGTGCAAATATTTTTAGTATTATTTAATCATATTCTTAAATAATTCAAAACTGATTATTATTGTATGAGATTTGTTCCGCATCATTACTACAAAATTGACTATTATTGCGTGCAATAGATAATTTACAAAGATATTAATAGCTCCATAACATACATGTGATTTGCTAGCTAATAATCATGCATAATTGATTTCTTGCCCTTTCAATTATTTTATCTCTTTCATGCTAGAATAATTCAAATCTGGAAGTTATCATTCACAAGCTAAATTCCTATAAATTATTAACTTATTGAGTTCTTGCAAATTGTCTGATTCTCACTAAGATTCATCGTCATATTTAGAAACTTAGTAGAAAGTTTATTTTACTTTATTAGAATAACAATTTGCAAATATTATCAATATAATTTCAAGTTTTTAAAATAAATAAATAAATAAAAATAAAATAAAAATTGAAGGGTAAATCAATTTCCCTGAAATTTCGTACGATTGGTGCATAAACTAAGGAAGGGTACTCAATGTGATTTTTTAATTAAGGAACACCAAGAGCGAAAAATCTCTCACCTGAGTATGTCGACCTGGCCGATTAGACTGGTAAAATTGGGGTTTTTTGATTAACCAAACAATTTATAAAAATAGATTAAAAATACAAGACCCCCTTTATTTATAACCATTATTTAAAGGTATAAGCTTAAACAACTATTCTGACTTCTCAAATAAATGAAATAAAAGAATTCAGGTAGCTCTTCCCATCACCATACATGTCCAATCCTTTAAACCTTCACCATTAAATCTTCAACAACACAACATGAAATTCCTTCTTAATCTTCTTCTTCTACTAACTCAAACTTGCTTGAAACCTGAGGAGATAAACTGTGGCGCCCTGATCCGGGGGGGTACGGAGACGCCACTGCGACGTATATAGCAGGTCGGAAATACCCTCACGTATATACGCTAAGCATCAGTACAGGTAAGAATCAGAGGCGGAAGCACAGTTGGTAATATACATTCCAACACAAAAGTACAGGTACATGGTTATCACAGAGAGTAATACAATATTACAGGAATACTCACTCACCAGAAATACAAAAGTACAATACACGAAGAGATATACATAACAAATCTGAGAAATGCTCACGAAGCAGCAAGAGGACCTCGGGAGCCAAACAAGGAAAAAGCTGGGAGGAAGGACTACAGCGATCAGCTGACTCTATCACCACGGGAGGATCCGCTGCGCACTGATCAGCTACAGCCAAGCCACCATGATTCAGGCTCTAGAATATGGACATGAGAATTCAGGTTGTCAGACGCAACTCTCGCGGTACATATAGTAAAGCAAGTGGCGTGCATAACAGGTACATGTGTACAAGAAAGGTGTACTGTAACGCCCCGATTCCACGGATACGGGGACGTCACTGCGACGTATATACGTAGGTCTGAAAAATGCCCC